>SDVV010036646.1:0-10928 GCA_016164225.1 Gammarus roeselii
ATATAACTGTACTCTAAAATAAATCATTAGAACATCAGCAGGCATGGAGCTGCCACGATTTTCCGAGCATCGTCTAAAAATTTATATCATAAGTCTAGTTGTGTCAATGCTGATAGTTTTCTATTTAATCGATCTACAAATAAGCTCAGACTTATATAAACAAATCACGTGCGATGTGACATTCGGTCATAATATTACAGCATATATATCAAACGAAAAGAAAACCATCGCAAATATCGTAGATATAAATAATACACTCGCAGAAAATAACAAAACTAATTGAATCTATGCAACGTGTAAATTGATCACGGTGATCGGATCAAGTTGTTAGCATGAACGTGTCTGGAAATCAATATTCGTGCAAGAAGGACATGTGTGGGGTTTTAACCTTTAATACTGCAAGTAAATTATTAGGTAACTGTTAAAATTATTATCAATAGAGTTATCCTATAAAATGTATGTTATCATTATCCCTAAGCACTCAGACATGTGATGAATTGCAATACATTATTCCTAGCATTGAAATATGTAAACGTTTTATTTATATACCCAATTAACATATATTAATCTAACCTATTAAACATATATACCCTATTATCATATTTTATTAACATATATAACCTATTCATTACGAATAATCCGAAAGCTGGCCGTCCGTCTGTCCGAATGAGTCACCCATTAGCCATCTGTCTGACTCCGGCCCTCCAGGAAAATATGGGGGCAAAAACTCCCTAAACTGAAAACGAACTCGATTTATCCTTATCTTATTCCTTCACATCTGTGTCCTGCACTCATATAAGCTACTGCTTAGACTATACCATTAGATTGTTAGTACATTTCTGCTCAGTCGCTGTTGTTCATGTACAGCGGAAAGCTAAAGCTAGTCACGGTTAAAAGTAGACCATATTCCGTCGGCGTAGTAAGTGTTTGAAGTTTTCAACCATTTTTTCAGGAAGACGCTTATCCCATGTGAAGTCTAGTTCCATGTACAGATAAATTGAGTACAAAGAGAAAACAGGATTTCGCTTTGACAGAAAAGAAACACAAATTGGAATAACAAATTGACACTCGCTGCATATTTTTCTCTGTTGCCTAAAAATATATATGTAACAATTTTTTTTTACAGTAGCGATTCTAGATATGCCTGAAAATGTTTTACATGAACAGGACAGGATGCGAACATTTGTTTCTCTCTAAGAACATAATGAGGACCCTTCAGTCAGCCAAAGCAGGATTATTCTGTGCATTATACGCCGTTTTACATCATTAAATGAGAAAATAATTTCACAATGAAATGGACTGTTCGCCAACAAATTGTAGACGAAGAAAAGCTGTTGGTTATTTTGTATTGTCGTGAACGTGTTGAAGTTGAGGAGTGGAGAACGGTGAGAGCTGGTGGTGTGGCAACGCCTGGAACCAGCAAGCGTAGCAGCAGTTCATAGATCTTGGCATTCAGCAGGAAAGGTGTTGAATAATGCAAGATCAAAATATTATCATTGTTCTTACGTAAATTAATCTATGAGATGACAGTTTCATATTAATGTACAATTGTGCAAACATGATAACACCAGTATTTTTAATGTTTATATAGTCTTTCTCGTAGGTTGTCAATTTAACAAGTCGTTTATAGGGGGCAATTACATCCATTTTAGTGTTATCCATCTACCAGTATTGATAGAGCTTTGCTCCTTTATTACCGTGGAATAAATATTTTTCAAATACTGAACTCTCGTCTTATTCCAGTTAAAATATTGGTTGGTGCTAGACGTGAAAACGCTTAAAGCTACTTTCCAGTCCAACACAAAACATACGAAGAACAAATATGTTCGCTCAACGCAGCCATGACGAAGTTTTGAAGTTCATGAGACTTCCTGAGAATATCCCGGGTTGAAGCTGCCTCTAGAAAGACTCAATAGATTGGAACAGAGGCGCTTGAAACTATGAGGGGATCAACTTGGAAACAGAAGACGAGGGGCGTAAATGAAACCATTTTTGAACAGCAACAAGTCGGTCAATATGAATGTATTCCTACAAGGGATTAAAATTTATCGATGCTTATATTTCGTTGGCTTGCAAGCGAAGACAAGAAACTTTGCAGTCATAAGGACATATTGGTTTTGGTCATGAGTTCCGTGCTTGAACAAAAAAGCAAGCAGGAAACTGAAACAGTCATGGAACATGTTTTCATTTCCCAAATTGAATTCTAGAATCTGGTGGTTTCATTTTGCATTCTTTCAGCATTTCTCGAACTAAGTGTCTAGCAGACAAGTGTTTACACAAATGACTAGGCTGCAGTAACTGAGTGTTTATGTACCGTCATATCAAGTTTGCAAGTGAAACATGAAACGATGTATGGGCACAAGCGATTTTTTTGGCAGATAAGAAAGACGTGACTAGTACGAAACAGCTTTTTTCAATCCATTTACGAGACTGAGTTTGTTTACAAAATTGTTGCTAGTTCACATTGAAGACAAAATGTGCGACCGAGAACGGATTACAGACCAATATCAATTGCTACTGCTGCATCAAAGCTACTAGAAATAGCTATCCCGTACAGGCTTGGCGACTGTCTGAAAACAACGCTCAACCAATTTGGGTTCAACCCTCAGCATGGGACGGAAATGGCTATCTTCACATTAAAGCAGACGATTAATTACTTTGTCAGTTGAGGGTCACCTATGTATCTTTGTTTTCTGGATGCTAAAAAAGCATTTGATCGTGTCAATCAATGAACACTGTTCAACAAACTTATTGAAAGAGGGTCGCCAATTAGCATTGTTAAGCTACTAAAGTATTGGTACCAGCAGCAGGAATGAGTAATACGATGGAGAAGCTCATTGTCAAATCCGTTTTGAACAACTAATGGTTTAAGGCAAGGAGGCCTACTCTCGCCTCTCCTTTTCAATGTGTATGTAGACAGCTTACATGAACGACCATCTCTAAGCCGTGTTGGGTGTCACATTGACGGATGCTGTGTTAACGCGATTAGCTATGCAGACGACATGGTCCTTCTGGCCCCACATGCCGATGCTTTTCATACGCACTAAACATATGCGAGACTGAGGCCGCAAAACTAGACATCGAGTACAATAACTGTAAATCAGTGTGTTTGTTAGTGAAACCACTCAACCAGAGGTTCCAGTACAGAACTTAGCGGGACCCCGCTGGAGTATGTGCACAGTTTTCCTTACTTGGGGCTTTTAATAACAAATAACCGGTTAAATGTGGTTGGCAACCAACTAATAAGAAAATTCAACTTTTCTACAACGGATGTTAAGCTGCAGCTTTTTAAAACGTACTGTTATCCCATCTACTGTAACTCATTGCGGTGTAAATTTACCAGGGGTACTATGAGCGCGTATAAATATTCCACGCTATTGTGTGTTGTTGCGAATGAAGGTGAATAACACTTCCATATTCTTATAAGTGGCTGTGTCTGAAAGCGAATGACACATCCATACCGTTGTATTTTGGGTTGTATGAGCATGATTGATATTCCCAGCGTGGTGTGATGTTATTTATGTGAGGGGTATGACACTTCCATACTGTTGTGTGTTGATGCATTTAAGCATGTATGACACTTTCATACTGTCATATATTGCTGTGTATGCGAGTGAATAACACTTCAGAACTGGAATGTATTCCTATGTACGATCGTTAAGAAACTTTCTGACTGTTGTTTGTTGCCGTGTTTGAGGACGTATGAAGCTTCCAAACTGTTGTGTGTTGCTGTGTTTGAAAACGTATGAAGCTTCCAAACTGTTGTGTTTTGCTGTGTTTGAGGACGTATGAAGCTTCTAAACTGTTGTTTGTTGCTGTGTTTGAGGACGTATGAAGCTTCCAAACTGTTGTGTTTTGCTGTGTTTGAGGACATATGAAGCTTCCAAACTGTTGTGTGTTGCTGTGTTTGAGGACGTATGAAGCTTCCAAACTATTGTGTTTTGCTGTGTTTGAGGACGTATGAAGCTTCCAAACTGTTGTGTTTTGCTGTGTTTGAGGACGTATGAAGCTTCCAAACTGTTGTGTGTTGCTGTGTTTGAGGACGTATGAAGCTTCCAAACTATTGTGTATTGCTGTGTGCTAGCGATAATGACAGTGTACACTTGCGTGTTGTTGTGTATGAGCGATAATGACTTGCACAGTGTTCTGTGTTGCTGTGTATGAGCGTGAAGGAGTGTCACACTGTTGTGTGTAGGTGCGTATGAGCGCGAATGTTACTTCCTCATCGTCAGTTAAGAACGTGCTAATCGTGGGCTGCTTCCACCAGACTGTCAACCAACTAAAACGAAAGCATATTTTGTGTGTAAAGGCGTTGGCGACAACATTGCAAGGAATGATAGCAATTCATTTGATACATTACACGACTACATACTGTTTTTTCCACCAGCTGTGTTTGATTACTAACTTACCTTGACATTCCTTTCGAATTCTTTTCATGGTGTTATACACCAGAATTTAGGGAATACTTCCGGATCGATACCAGCTCATGACATTCCATGATGGAATAATTTATGCGTGCAATTTTGCATTTGCATAGTCTATTATAAGATTATACACCCCAAACCAATGCTAAAAAATTTACAGATATACATATCTGTTAACATTTTCTTGCACAACTCCTTCTCAAAATATTTACCTTTTCTCGTTTTGTATCTACACCCTGTAACAACATTTAAATAAACTCTCAATATTTATCATATTTTCAATTCATTTAAGATACAATAAATACTATGCAATAGTTCTGTAGAGTCTAAGGAGGATAGTTTTGCCCACCTTCAAATTTTATTTATTCAATGTTGCTTAACGGAACAAACAATATACTCTCTCAACTAAGCTAGGAAGATCCTAAATAATTCCATACGAAAAATCTGTTATCACCGACGATTTTTAAAATGGTCTATGCCGTCTACACGGTCTATCGATTCCGTATATGCGTCAGTTCGAACTTGAAATTATTCATGAAAAAATAACCAGTTATTCAAATAGTAACATTAATTACAATAACACCACATTGCATTACAACGGGCTTAATCAATTCTGGTCATAATTCGGAAATCGACGACTAAAATCAGTGTTCACTCTCTGCCCTGTCGCAGCTGACAAAAATGTTCCTGATGCATGGCTCAACCGATGCCTTTCATTGGTGGACTGAGCCACGTCCTGCAGGAGGCAATATGTACCATAAATCTCTAACTGACGAGCTGATTTAAACCTCTCGCGAGAGCTGCATTGGCGCTGTGCAAGGGCTTTCAACACAAGCAACGTTGGTGCACGGGTTGATATTATGATCCTCATACAGGAGTTTCCAAGGCGAGTCACATTGGCGATGAGGAAAGATCGGCTCAATAACGAGCTATGCTCGCTGTGAGTTGACAGGCAGTCATAATGATTGCATTTCTATTTAATCGTAGACCCTGAAACTCATCAATACGTTTCAAAGGGAATTGTTTCATCTCCGAACGTCAAGGCGTTGGAAATAATTGGACTGCGTCAGTTCGGGGGTACTCAAACGAAACGTTATTCAAATACATCCATGCGCGGGGTCATCAATGATAAGTAGTGTAAAATACTCCAAAACGCGGATTAGTGAAGGATTATAGATGGGGATCAATAGAGGTGGGCGGGGGTAGGGCGCGGTGCATGCACCTTTACTCACCGAGCGTAGAAATGGGGGGCGGGGGACGGTGGGTACCGGAACTGGTTTGGTGCCCGAGTCAGCTAACGGACGGGGGGAGGGGGGAAGACCGGAAGAGGCTGACGGAAGGGGAACGGCGGGATGGAAGCAGGCTTGCGGCCTTGATTGGCAAGATTTATGTTATGAACATTTTAATTTGTACCGTATTTTGATATATATTGCATTTGTATATAAGTTTTTTCTTCTTTAGATGGTTGTAGTGGAGTATAATTGGTCACTTACTGTTGCTCGTTATATATATTTATCCGATTCTGGTATGAATATTGTTATAGCAAGTTTTCTGGAGGGGGGGATTGGTGCGGTAGAGAACCCTCCCCCTCCCTAGGTAGAAAGTTGGATGCGCTCATGGAAAATTATGTGAGTTTGCTCTTGCCTATTCCTTGTCTTATAAATTTGTTTCCGTGGCACGTTTGCTACGTTGTGAGTGTATATATCGTTCTATATTTATGGCTGGTTTATTGTTTCTATATATTTTTTTCTGTGAACATATATGTTGGTATTCCTATCTAGTTGTGGTATATATGACTCATTCGATGCTTGATTGGTGGGTTCGTAGCGGTGGGTGCTTGCGATATTGTTGTATGTTATGTTCATTTATCACTATATATTCTTTCATAGGATTAGTGTGGTAGTCATATCTTATAACTCAATTTGCAGCCTTAGTGTGCGAACGGCCCTGTTTGTACCAGCGTGAAGGTAGGATTACAGGGAAGGTTCTGTGTTTCCCACCTATTTATTTCATATTTATATAATATCTATAGAAATAGTAATGATTATTTGTCAGGCTGCTTGCGCTTAATGTATATCTTTTTTTTCTTATGATGCTGTATCTTCGTTACGAGTTTCTTTCTACCCCATATTGCATTATCCAGTTTTGAAACACTTATATCAGTGTTCATTGATGCATTTTTCCAATAGCAAAATTACCTGAACGATATGGATTTACTGTAAGTTAAAATATTATGTTATGTTTACTTAGTAATGATCGATTGATTTATGTTGAATTTGCTCTTGTTTTGGAATTTCGATCAGTTAACTAATACAGCTTCAGGCATTTTAGTGTAATTAAGGCTTGCAGCTTCCACAATATTTCAGGCATAATAGGGTCGGTTGGTGCATCATTGTGGTAGTTTTATATGTATATATGACACATCTGTTACGATTTAGCCGTAGTTACTTTAGTTAAAGTGTGAATTTATCCCTGTTTTGGATAGAAGTTGTGACTAATTTCATTAGATTTTTGTATGTTCTACACCGTATTTACTATAGGTTTCAGTTACGTCGCCTGCATGTCTTGGTATCTTATTCACATTTCTTGTTTCTTTGGTTAAATGATAGTTTATTCTCATTTATCACGTTTTTAATGTATGTTTTGGGTATGGTAGAGAATTAATCTTCTTGCTTTGTTTCATCTCGTGAGTTTTAGTATAGGTCTTTCAGTTTTGTAGGTTCTCTGTTGAATTTCCATCTTCAATGCAATCTGTTGGTTATTTGTTCAATTTAGGATATATTTCGTATGTATCTACATTATAGAACATTATTTCAGTTCTAATTTAAGTACATATTGTTCATTTCTAGTGTTTTATATATCTTCTTTCATCCTGATACAATATTTGGCATAGTTATTATAAATATAGAAAAGAAGATTTGTTACAAATTTGGTCTTGCTGTTAGGGCATTGTATATTTATTGTACGACCATTCTTCAAAATTTAGGAGGAGTTAGAGAGACCCCTAGGCAAAAGCTCATTCTGTTTATGCTTGTTAGTGTAAATAGACCGATTTATTAGGATAGATACCATAATGAAGTACAGTTTTTATGTGAATTACAGCAGAGTAGAGAACCTTATTTAACTATTTTATAGATGTTCCTGATGTTATGTTTTGTTTTTCACGAGAATCATAGGATTGTATGTTTAAGAGGTGTAAGTTCGTACTGCATCTTTGTGGAATTTGTCGTCATTGATCCCTAGCAAATGTGTAGTTTAACGTTTAGATGATAATTTACTGGATGGATGGGTCCTGGTGTAGAGGTGGTTTATACTCTATGGTTGTCATTTTTGTAGTTCATCCATGTTCAACGGGATGTATCTTTGTTCGAGGCTGTTCAGAGACGATGGGTTAACAGATGCTAGGTGCGTCTGTGGCATCGTATCATGACTGTGTCATACCTCTAAATTGCTATATATCAGTGGTAGATTGCTGAGAAGTGACCTAGTAAAGCATTATTGAGTTCATTTTTATGACACAGTAGGCTTGGATTTGTACTCCCAGAGCCATAGCATCAGTTAGGTCCAGGAATTTATTATGGATTTGAATGGTATGATAGTATAAAATAACATTTTTCACATTAACTCAGCGTTAAATGTCAGTTATTTTTGGTATGGCTGTTTTGTTAGTATACGATCTTAGTCATGAACCAGATCACGTCGGATATTGGAGTAGGATTCATCATCTGGGTGCGGTAGGATACACCGTGTATAATAGTTAATCGTTGTTGCTTAGGGTAGAGTAGAAAATCTTATTTAGCTGTTTTTTTAGATGTTGGTGTATATTTTGAGTTGGTATCATAGGAATATATCTGTATTCGATATAAATTTGCCTATTTTCATGGGATGTTGGGTATAAAATACGCTTATTTGGATGTAATGATTCAAAAATTTGGTGTGTTTCCCCTCTCGACATCGGATTTGGGTCCGGTTCCATATTACCTCGGAGAACTATTCTATCGGATTTGTGCTGAGCGTTATTGATGAAATTCTTCAATAATTGAACGTACATCTCAATTATGTTATCCAATCGCAGGTCTTTGCTAGATGCTTATTCCCGCAAGTCTTACTTTTATAACTGTTTGTAGTTCGTTTGCACTTTAGACAATTAGAAGTTTTTGATTAATTCAGGCTTTTGTTATGAGACTGCGTTCCCATTCAGAATATTTAACTTTTTCGACAATTCACCAGATTCACTTTAACATTTTTCACTGAAGGTCTGTAATGATGGCCATAATCCTATCTCATTCTAACCTAAAATTACCAAGGATTGTATATTATCCCCTGTTTCATACTTATGTTAGGTATTTTTTCTTCATTAATTTAACCTTCATCCTTATCAATTCTATCCACTTGACCCTGTAGTTTTACCAATCTTTAGCAGATTGTGTGCCTACATTTATATACATATATTATTTCAATTCGCTTGTTACAAGTCCAGTAATATCGACCAGTCCCGAGTATTGTTAGGACATCGCTCGTTCGTAGACTTTCGAGTTCAAAACGTTTATGAAAGCTTACCCCATACGTCAGTTAGTGTTACGAATGTTAAAGCGTTAGCAAGATTTATGCATGGTTTTTCTGTTGGAATATGATTTTTTTGTAGTGTTGGACGTTTTGCTCCTACCATTTTTGTCTATTATATCAAATATTGAATAAATCCACTCTAATATTTTTTTCATACAGATCTGCATTGTAAGGTCCGCAATCCACAAGATCTAGGATATAAACCATGTCTAAGGTACGTAATTAGCGAAATATATATCAATGTACGATAACATAGATCAAATATCGATGAATGCAAAAAGGGTTACCATACAATGACGAATACATTATTGCCTAAGAACTTAACCTTTTCTATCCAATAGTTATGTCTTTTTAATCAAGTTTGATGGTTACTGTATGTATGATATTGATACGTATGAATCTCTCCACTAGGGCTGTATATTTATCATATCAAAAGCAGTTGAATACATTTTCTCCAATTTTATCCAGCAAAAAACCTTCTACAGATGTTTGGATTCCAGAATTAATCGATAGCTCTGTTACATGTTCGGATGAGACTCAGCAGGTAGGACCCAAGAGAACTAATGCACTTCAATTTGTTACATTTTTAATATGGGTCAGTTCTACGCGATGTTAGGTTCAAAGATCTAGTCATTCTAACAAACTTAACCAATAATTATATATTTTCATTCAAGTTTGATGGATATGTATGATATTTAGTCATTATTTTGTGCGATGTACATATCAAATCCCTCCCACACGGCTCTATTTTTCGTAGTTTTTCTTCTAATGTCACACACCAGGTACACACATTCACGCTTTGTACGCATATACAGAACCGGGGCACGGTATAATGACGTTGTATACAGGGGTAGTTACCGATACATTATAGACACACACACACACACACACACATTTTGATTGCATATACAGGATCGGTTATCATCTGAGGCACTTTACCTCTGATATATGTTTTTTTCCATTAGAACAAAATCCCTTGTTATTGTTACAAGATAATTATTGTGAACCACCTTCACGTCATGATAGATAAAAAGAACTAAGCATCTTAACCTATCCTATCCTTTTCTATCCAGGAATTATATAGTAGCGATCGAGTTTTCGTGCATAAATTTGTTACTTTTTTGTCGATTTATGATAAATTCATTTTCATCCTATCCCCTTGGCTCTACATTTTGATCTAGCCAATTCACACCCATCAAAACCTAACATAACCTTACTTTACAAATGGTGTTCAGTCATTGCTATATACATATGAAGCCCTCCAAACGACTCTAAATAATACTTTAACATATATGCTATTTATTTTGTTGTCACTCTCATCCCATATAAATTAGCAGAGAGGACCCATTTTCAATCTTAGATGGTTTGAATGTTAAGGGTAATTCATATTATTTTTAATTTTGACCCAATTTTACGTCACCTTAACATGTTATTCACACCCATCATAACCTGACCTGACCTTACGTACGGTATTCAGTCATTGATATATACATATGAACCCCTCCAGACAACTATAAATATCACTCTAACATACATGTTATTTATTTCGTTGTCTCTCTCGAGTCATAAATGTTACCAGAGAATCCCTCATTTTCAAACTTGGATGGATTGAATGCTACAAGTATTTCAAATTTGTATTCAGTATCATACAAGCGGACACATAGTCTCACACCATGTTTTTCTTAATTTACTTCAATATCTCCGCTTAACTCTACAACCTTTGACAACTTGCATCTCTGAATTTTCATTTTTCTCTTTCCTATATTTTTCTTATCCTTAACGATGACTTCGCTTCAAGATCTGATCGGACGCTGATTTATATCATACCATTCTGTAACACATCTAGATCATTTACCTCGAGCTAGGTTTTCTGGCATCATTTCAACCCTTGAAACAAATTTTTTCTACTGATTTCGAAGATTCGATGTTACCTCCGAC
>SDVV010036647.1:0-10928 GCA_016164225.1 Gammarus roeselii
ACCAACACCAGACCCCACCCCGGACCCACTCCTGCACCTGCAGCAAAAATACTTCACAGCATTCCCTCCCTCCCTACACACACAATCAATGACTCCCCTGTCAATGCCAACACATGCGGGATCTGCATGAAACTTACATCCACACAAGAAACATCCAATCGAGACGCCACCAACGATCCGGTCACAGAAGGAACAGCGCGCACCAACACCAGAACCACCGGAGTGAACAGAGCCGCCCCCAACACTGACACGCCTAGATGCACCAGGCCCCCCAGCATCTGCGCATCCCACACCAGCACCGCAGACACTACCGGATGGCCGCAAAGGCAAGCAATGCAGATCCTCGTCATCCTCCACAGCATCCAGCGACGCGATGAGGTTGACGCTACTAATATTGGCATGCTCTATCTATTGGTACTCTCAAACTTTTAATTTGAGTTTCAATCATTGATATATGGGGGGGTGTGGGGAGTCACCCCATTTGGTGCAGGGAGTCACCCCATTTGGTGCGGGGAGTCACCCTCGATTAGGGGCCGTAGCTTGCCGCACGGTGTTTTGTAAATAATTTTTTATGTTAGTGATAGAATGTTGAAGCTATACACACCTTAAATACAAAGTTTCTTGGCCCCATACTTTTTTTGAGTTATTTCAAAATATGTGCAATATGGGGGGAGTCACACCGGTCAACGCTAATGTATAATAATTGATAACATTAAAATAATTTACAAACTTAATACGTTTATTTTTTCTCTTTGTTTTCATATACCTACCTTATTGTTTGTAAATTGTATACAAATTAATATAGTAATTCCCGAGTTTCACTTGATTTTGGATTATGATTTTTTTTTTGTCTAGATGGGTAGTGGGCAGTGAACACTGGAGATATCCCTGGAATAAGTGCCCTGCAACTGTATTATGCTCATAACATTCTGGTATAACAACAAAGTTAGAGGAACGATTTCATCTTCCTAGTTTTAATACATAACAAATGGATGAAGTATTGCCATTTGATTGTTCCAATGATAACTTTGTGCTGCATCTATGAGAACAACGGAATAATTCTTAGTGAAGTCACTTACTACCAAGACTTCAACAGGATTCAAACTATTTCTAGTGTCACAACAATAGGCTGCCTAAATTTTTGTAATGAAGTTGTGCTCCTTGTGTATGTGAGATTGTAGAACTATTCAATGAATTCATCTGCAGAGAGTTCAATTAATTCGAGATTGGAGTGATCTGTTTTGTCCATTTTTTGATTGAACTCTATCAATACAATTTGAGTCTTTGTTTTAATGATAATGTATTGCCACAATTGTCACATTGAGGCAGCTTTGTTGTGAAGGTAGGAAACATTTCATCATAGCAACACAGTTTCTAACATGACAATGAGTTCTCATAGTTTTTTGTCAACATACCTACCGTGTTTGGAACCAATCTGCATAAGTTTTGCATCCTGATTAATACAATCACACACCGAGTTAGTTCCTGATGCCCTAGATTGAATACATTGCTCTGGTGATTGGTTGACACACAAACTAAAAATCCAAAAATCCAATTGGACAATTTTTTTTATTATCAAGATCAAAGGTCAACTTTTGAGGACACTTTTCAAATATTGGTTCTACAAAGTTTTTACATGAAACCAAACAGGAAGAGCTACTCACAAGCTTGATGATAACATTTTGAATCAAAGCTGTAGCGTCGACCAGGGTGACTCCCCGCATTTTTATCATACTCTGAAATAACTCGAAAAGTACGGGGCCAAGAAACTTTGTATTTACGTGTGTATAGCTACTATTATAACTATGGAGCACCATAAGTTTCAACATTCTAGCGTTAACCGAAAAAAATTATTTGAGAAAAACCGTGCGGTGAGCTACGGCCCCTCATCGGAGGTGACTCCCCGCATCCCCAATATATCATTAATTGAAACCCAAATTAAAAGTTTGAGAGCACCAATAGATAGAGCATGCTTATATTAGTATATATCAGTTCCTTAAGATAAAATGTCACGTAAAATATTACGTTCGACTTGTATTTTTTATGTTTTTTTGCTGCCGTCATGCTTGCCTGTCAAAGGATTTTTTTTTTTGATTTCACAGCATTAAATACAAAAATTCTTCAATAATTGCAATCTATCTTAACTGGAAGTCATTTCTCCTCATCCTGAACTAATTATGACCCTAATGTATTTGTAAATTAGGGAATATTATGAAAGAACGCTATTTTTAACAATACGATAAAACAGGTAAAAAAAATATATCTTCAATTCTATAGCAAACTTATTGCATTAACATGAATACAAGTCATGCTAGGTAAGGTATTGTTATCTAGATATAAAAATATGATGAAAAAAAAAGTTTATGTGCGTTAAATATAAGTCAACACTTAGGCCTAGACTTGTCACCATGTGTTGAAAACATCAGGTCATTATAAAATTAGTTACGCATTTTGAAATTAGCTGTGGTATCATTATTGTGGGTCATTTACTTCCAGATGTCTTCACATGTGTGTAGAATTGCATTTAATTACTTTTCATTGAAGAAAAACTATGATATTTAATGACAAAATTGGTGCGGGGAGTCACCCCCATTTTTTTTTACCTGGGGTGACTTTCTGCAGTTGTATATTTGTATATATCTACAAAAGTTTGCATTTCTTCCCAAAATCCTTCATACACAACAAACTACAACATATTCCGAGTATCACCACGAAATTTGGCCCTAATCCAATGGAAACTCTAGCCACAGGATCAAAGTTTGTGGAAAGTCAAATTTTCCAAACCAAAATTATCAGGGACCTGAAAAAAAAACCTTCACTTAGGCGATTTTTCATAAAGTCTGTGCCCGCATCAAGTTTCTACAAGTAGCTGATACATACTAACAAAGACTTGCTCTTTCAAATCCCATAGTCAAATATTGTGATATTCAGCGTTTTGGTGCCCAAAAGGGGGGTGCGGGGAGTTACCCTGGGTTTTTGACTGCGGGGAGTCACCCCGGTCGACGCTAGCACAAATGTGCTGATGTGGTGCAGTGTGATTCACTTTGCGGCTTCAAGAGGGCCCTGGCGGAGGAATTGGGAGCAGTGTTGTACGAGTTTTGCTAGACTCAATTTGATGTGATATGGCTTAGTTTGTGTTGTCGACAGTTGTGTGCAGTTGTTGACTGTCTTCATTGTTTTGTTTCCTTTGGACCTATTGAGCACATTCCGACCAGCGTTTTGCTGCAGTGCTTGTACCGTGCTGTTCATTTTGAATGCTGGCGCGCTGAGGAGTACTGCCTCCCATGCCTGCGTGCCCTGTTGGCAGGGCTGTTAGGGCTATGGGGGGCTGCAAAGGTGAGATCTAAAGTAAGGGTCACTGAGACCTAATACTTCAGTAAGCTTCATTTTTCATTTGGATTGGGCTGGGCTGAACACCTACTGATCAGTATTTTACTGGACGATACCGCTTCTGTTGTGAAAACTTTTTTAATGTTGTTGTTTTTACTGCAAAATGAAACCTTTTGAGCGAGTGTTAATAAGTAACTGATACCTACTGCGATGTGATGCTTGGAGCGGGATGTGCGGTGGTTGGGGGGACGGGTGTTAAATTGAAAGGAGACTTATTGAGGTGTCCTGCTAGTAGGGATGACAGGATGTACAATGTCAAGGTGGTTGACCTCCGCGTAGGAAGAGTGAAGGTTGACTATGGGGGGGGGGGAAGAGTTGTTAGGAGTGGGTGGAGCTTGACTCCAGATGTATTGAGGAGGCCTCTGGCAAGAGTGTGGGGCTGGTGGCCTGTGTGGATATGGCAATACTTCCTGCACCAGCTTGGTGGGGTTAGTAATCCAGGCCCTTGTGGAGTTCAGCAGGGGAGAAATTTCAGCCTTGGAGGTGCAGAGGAGAGCGAGTCTGAGGCCTGTCACTCCTCGCCATGGTGCCTCTTCTTTGCTGCGGTCTACCCCTGGGGGTGCGGGTGGTTCTGTGCGGCGCCGCTCATTGGCTGCTTCAGCTGCAACTCCTGTGGATTTGCCGTCCTTGCCTTTGCAGTCTGCTGTGGTGTCTGGCTGCTCTGTTTGCATGGGTGCGCAAGGTTGTGGGGAACTGGGGGTGCCGGTGGTTTTGTGAACAGATGGGTTAGTCCATAAGACCGCCAGCAGAGGTTTTCACTTGGGGACCATCTGTTTGGGTATCGAAGGGAGTTTGATTGGTGCTGTCCTATTCATCTGGTGCACTTAGGTACATCTGTTGTCATTGTTGAGGCTGCAAGGATAATTTGGAGGCAGTCGATCATCTTCAGGGTTCTTTTTCTCAGTTGCTGATGGCAGTTGCAGCACTGGTGGCGGCAGGTAAGATGTGTGATGGTGAGTGCAAAAAGTAAGTGCAGTTGTGAGTCTACTCAGGGAAGTTGGCTGACTGGTTGTCTGGGCGGCCGTGGCACTGATAGTTCCTCTGTTGCTGGGTTGTTCAGGAGGAAGTGCTCAGTTATGTTGAGAGGATTTGATTGTGCGACTGTTGAGCTGGTGGAAGCAAAATTTCATGAAGTTTGCAGTGTCCTGGGCGTTGATGTTGTTCTGACTGATGTGGTCAAGATTGGTGCTACCGGCCTGTTCAGAGCAAAAGTGGTCAATGATGATTCCAGGCACGACTTATTGTCCCAAACCCCTAGGCTGAGGAGCTTGAATGGTTTTGGGAGCTTTTTTATCCAGAAAAACCTTACCTACAGGTAGAGGGGTGAGTTGCTGGCTAGGAGGCAGGCTCTGACTGTATCAGAGGGTGATGGGGGGGAGAGGAGTGAGTTATTAGCAGCTGCTGCTGGGCGAGGGGCTGGTGTCAGCACAGGTCAGAGATTCCACTAGTCTGACACAAGGTGTTGGTGGTGGTCAAGGGGCTGGCGGTTGCGTTGAGGTGGCTGCGGCGGCGGGCTGTGGTGGCGGTGCTGGTGGCCGCGGCGTTGCTGATGACCGTGACTGTGCTGATGACCGTGGGGGTGCTGGTGGTTGCGGGGATGCTGCCGGCCGAGTTGGTGCTGGTAGCCGGGGAAGTGCTGGCGGCTGAGGAAGTGCAGACGGCCGAGGTAAGGCTCGCGGAAGCAGTTGTGGTGCCGGGAGTGGCCGGGGTCCTGGTGGTGGTGGTGGTGGTGGTGGAGGTGGAGGTTGTGGAACTCTAGGTGGCCATGAGAATGGTGTTTTAAACTAGCCATGCAGGCAGATTTTGCAGATGGATTTCACCATTTTGTGGTTGTGCTGTGTAAATTTTAATTCCTTTATGAATAAGGTCCCTCATGTTGGTCATATGGTGCAGCAGTGGGACTTGCAGTTGGTTGGTGTGCGAGTTCTGGTTGACTACATCGGTATTGTTGTCCTTTGTTGATTAGCTGCGGTTTCAGCTGGTGAAAGGAGATGTGGTGGGGGATGAAAAGAAGCATTGAGTTTGTTTACATGTTGCAAACAATTTGACATTTGTGACTTAAAAAAGGTCTTCCCAATGTTGCTGCCATTTCTCTCCTGGATTATGATGTCTCAGTTGTGGTGACTTACCATCCGCCCTCCTATTTGACTGAGGAAAATGCTGAACTGATAGAACTCCTGCTGGAGTTTTGTGTTGGAAGGGAGGTTGTTGTTCTTGGTGATTTCAACTTGCCTATGTTGGATTGGTCTGTAGACATTTCTAATAATTGTATGCCTCCAGTTGATTTGCAGTTTTTTGTTCGTTTTGCTCTTCTTGGACTCACCCAGTGGGTGAGGGAAAGCACTTTTATGGATTTGGGCACCATTCTTGATCTGGTGCTGACTCAACAGCAAAAAGATCAGGGGTCATCTGTGGAATTTTTTGCCTCTCCTCCGGGAGGGCCACCATGCTCCTGTCTTGGTTGAGTATTGTTATCAGATGGATGAGGTTCCAGTTGATCCTGGTCTAGTTTTGGATTGGTCATGTGGTCTCATGGAGATTATAAGAGTATAAGAGAGGTTTTGACTGACATTAACTGGCATTATGAGTTCCTGTGCGGCATTGTAAAGGAGAATTATAGTTTTCTTCAGTCATCTATCCATTCGCTTGTTGAAAGGTTTCTTCCCACTCAAGACTCTGCTTTGCGACCAAGCTCGTGGCAGGGCTCTCCAAGGGAGTTGATGATCAATAGACCTTAGGCTTGGGCGCAGTACAAGCTTTTGAGGGGAGAGCTTGGTAGGCAGCATGAGGAGGTGTTGGTGTCCTTGGGGAAGTTTAGTAGGCTTAATTTTGAGTACAAAAATATTTCTTGGCACAGCCAGTGGTTGTATGAACAGGAACTAGCCAACAACTTCTCTGTTGCTCCCAAGTTGTTTCACTCCTATATCAGAAGAAGAAAGAAGGGCTGTCCTTCTGTTGGTCCTCTGAAGCTTCCATCTGGTGAGGTTTTTGCTAATCAGATAGACACAAGTCAGCTGTTTGTGGACTCTTTTTCATCTGGTCACACAAATCTCAATTTGGTGAGATTTGTGTGACAAGACTGTTAGTGTTTCAGGTTCTGGACAATTTAGATTCATCTTCTGCCCCTGGACCTGATGGTGTCCACCCTAGTGTTTTGGAGCAATGTTCTTGGTAGCTGTCATCCCTTGTCTTTGAATTTGTGAAGTTGTTGGGCCAGGGAGTTTTTCCAGGGACCTGGAAGGAATCTCCTGTGATACCTTTATTCAATTCTGGTGCGAGGAGCAACCCTCTCAATTATCAACCTGTGAGTCTCACTTCTGTTTGTTGTAAGGTGCTGGAGCGCGTTATTGTGTTGCAGGTAATGTCTTTTCTGGAAAATTCTGGCATTTTGTTGAGCAGCCAATTTGGATTCAGGGTTGTAAGGAGCACAGAGGATCAACTGTTGTTGCTTACTTACAGTGAGCTAATCTGGTGGATGATAAAATGGTGGTGGATGTTGTCTCCTTGGATTTCTCTAAGGCATTTGATGTCAATCACTCGGTTTTGTTGACCAAACTATGATGTGTGGCTATTCTTGGTCAATTGTTGGATTGGATTTGTAGTTTTCTGATTGGTAGGCATGTGTGTTTCTGTTGGGGGACTGGGAGGTGACAAGTGGAGTGCCCCAGGGGTCTGTGCTAGGCCCACTCTTGTTTCTGCTGAATGTTGATTGTGTTGCAGTGGGAGTGACTTGTATGTGAAAGGCTTTTGCTGAAAACTTCAAACTTCATTTAAGGTTCCCTTTGCAAAATACAAGCAGTGTCTTCTTTGCAAAGAGATCTGAATTTGGCGCAGTCTGTGTCCTTGTCATGGAATCTCTCTGAATCTGAACATTGCCCATTGTCTTTATGCATTTTTACAGGGGTCCTCTTGAATTGGAGCAGCTTGATGATGGAATCACTTATAATTTGAATGGTGTTTCACTTGAGCTTGGTGATTCCTGCAGGGACTTGGAAGTGCTTGTTGACTTATGGTTGCAATTTCACCTCCATGTGAAGTGTTGTTAGAAAGGCTTCTACTCTGGCAACCAGTCTGCTCCCTTTTACTGTCAATTGGAGTTCTGTTTTCATGGTGTCTTTGTTTATGACTCATATAAGGCCTATCTTGACTGCTGCTCCTGTGTGTGGATTGTGGGATATTTGGGGGATCTGAGACTTTTGGAGTCTGTGCAGAGGCAATGGACCAGGAAAATTGAGGGTCTGGGTGGAGTCTACTATTGTGAGAGGCTCAAAGCTTTGCAGTTGTTTTCTGTCAAGGGGAGGTTGTGTTTGGATCTGGTGAACTGTTGAAAGGTTTTTCTCTGTTCTGTGTATTCAGGGTTGTCTGCTCTGTTTGAGCAAGCTCCAGAAATTGGCACACATGGTCATTCTTTCAAGCAGGTGGTTCCTTGCTGCCCTACCAACTATAAACGCAGATTCTTTTATTCTTGCTTTGTTCAGGTCTGGAACAGTCTGTCCTTTGATGTGGTGCAGTGCAATTCCCTCTGTGGCTTCAAGAGGTCCATGGCTGAGGAGTTGGGTGGGGGAAGTGTTGTAAGAGTTTGGTAGGCATAGCAGATTTGATTTTGTGGTTTTGTTTCTGTTTTTGACAGTTGTGTGCAATTGTTGACTATTCAGTGTTCTGTGTTTGACCTATCAAAGCACAATCCGACTGACGCCCTGCTGCTGTTTGGATGTCGTGTTGTTCTTTGGATTGCTGGTGCACTAAGGTATGCTGCCTTCTATGCCTGCATGCCCTGTTGTGGGGGCTGCATTTGTGAGAAAGGTGAGACCACACAAATAAGAAAAATGGTATTGTTGGAGTCTGTGTGAACAATGGTCTTAGAAGCTGTGAAGACTAGAAGTTTTTCAGTGAGAACTGTGAGTATCTTGCTGTTTTTAAGTGAAAAAGCTCAAAACAACAATAATTTAAGTATAAATCACTAAACTGCAAGTAAGTACATTATGAAGGTGCTCTTAACTTTGTCTCTTACCTTTGCAGCCCCCTCCAGCAGGACCACAGCAAGTGAGGAGCAGCAGAGCCGGGGGAGGCCAGCACAGCCATGCGCGCCAGCATACTATAGAGAACAGCAATGTTAACACAGGTATAGGAACTGGAATTAGTGCGCACTATTGGCTATCACATGAACCATCGGCATGAATGACAAAAAAAAAAAATCTAGAACAGCACACTGTACAACAAAGAAGCAACACATCAGGACAGACACAAACACACACACACGCACCACAACCCACCACTCCAGCATCATAGCAAAAAGCAGACAAATCCAAAGCCAGGATGCCCACATGCTGCAGAAGAACCCGCCCCAACCTAAACAAACTCAAACAGAATATCACCCAAAAACTTGGCAAGTGACCTCTTGAATGCAGCCAGGGAATCTGACTACCACAAAACGCAGGAGGCTGTTCCACAACTGAACACATCGTGCTCCAAAGAATCTCCTCTTGATGTCCGTATTACAAGCCGGCATTAAAAGCTTATAGGGATGGCCCTGAGTTCTCACATCAGGAGCTCTCCAAAAAATACCCCCAATGTTGGCGCCACCATCCAACCTGCAGATGATCCTCCAGTATTTAATAAGGTCTGCCCTGAGAAACCTTCCTTTTATAGAAAATAAGCCAAGTCGCTTCAGTCTGGAAAAGTAATCCAACTCAGCAAGACAATCCACACTTCTTGTCCATCTCCTCTGCACAGACTCAAGCAATCTCAAATCCCCAAGAAAACTCACATTCCACACTGACAAACAATAATCCATGAGAGGCCTGATGTGCATCACAAAGAGGGACAGCATGAAGTGAGGACTACGGCAAACGGTGGATCTCAGCAGGCTGCTGGCCAATCCGGAAGCCTTACCCACCACCTCTCTGACATGATGGTGGAATTTCAGTTTTACATCAACCACCACAGCAATGTCCCTGTAGGATTGAACAAACTTCAATGGAATCCCACTCAAGAAGTACAGAGCCAGCGGATTCTCATCAGTCCACTCGGCGAACCCACGAGCAAACCTCAACATCACACACTTCTCCGAGTTCAGCCTCAAGTTCCAAGATGAGGCAACCGCGCCAACTGTATCCAAATCCAACTGCAGACTTGACACACCAGCAACGGCTGACTCCTCCACCCTCTTGTACCAAACTTGCTTGTAGTCGTCAGCAAATGCCTTAAAAGAACATAGCACTCCATTTGTGATGTGATTAATATAGATCAGAAATAGCACAGGGCCCAGCACAGAACCCTGCGGCACACCACTAACCACCTCTCTTGACTCACTATAACACCCACCAACAGCAACACTCAGAGAACTGAGGGTTTTATGGACTGAAACGTAAAAAAGAAGTGCATTGGTTAGGAAAACAAAACAATACAAACCAAAATATGAGATGTAAATGATATATAGCAACAATAATAAACAATAACATTAATATTAGTATTTTTGGAACAATAAAACAAATTTTAGTAATATTAGTATTATTGATATTTGGGACAGTTAGCTATAGCCAACTGTGGCTGTTCTTGAAATCTGGAACCGTTGGCTATAGCTGACCGGCAGATTTTAGCTGAACAGAAATAGGGAAGAGGGGGTAGTAAAATGCATGTTATTCCTGCGGCTGCCATTTGAACACTGAATGATCCAGGAATTCAGAATCGGCAGAAAATTTCCATTCTAGTGATATTTTTTTTTATATTTTGTGTTGCCATCCAGAGATCACATTTTGTTTTGTCAGTTGAAGCCAATGGTGGGCACTGGAGGGTCAAGCACAAGCAATGGAGAGAGCAGAAAAAAAAACAATTAAGGAAATAATAGGCATTTGCAAAAGCAAGCAGTAGGCAACTAAATAAACATAGGCAAACAATTTTGTGGAAAGGGCAAGTTACTCTGAATAGCTACAAAGAAGAAGAAAATCCAAAGTCAAATTTGTTAGAACAGACTTTCCCTGTGCCCTGCCGGTTTGGTTCCTTGTCTGACCTCGTGGCGGGGATCGCGGCAGGAGGCGGGGACTCCAGGTACAAAAGGCTGACAGAATGAAGATGAAAGCATTAAAACACTTTAGTAGTAGGCCTGCACTATTACATCTTGTTGAGTAACTAACATGCAGTCAGGCAGGTAGCAAATTTATAACTGAAAAACTCCTGTTATCAATTCTTTGAAATATATTTTTTTCTGTTTTGATTTCACTTGTATCAATGATTCTTTGTAAAAAAAAATTGTATAGCTATTTTAATTGCACTACATTTGATTTAGCTACTTTATTTGATTAACTACATTTAGATTCACTACATTTTGATTTCATTTTATTAGTTGGATTTTTTTTCCCCAAATACATGTAAGAATATTAATTTGATATATAAGGCTACTGGTATTGAGATCAAGCATCAGTCATTCCTGGTATTTGAAGTATTGGTATTGGTATCAGTCCAAATTTGGGTATCGGTATCGGCATAAATCTGGGTATTGTTGCACCTTTGATTTATAGGTATATACAGCAATATAGGTA
>SDVV010036648.1:0-10928 GCA_016164225.1 Gammarus roeselii
GAAGCTGTTCCAGTTCTACGGGCACAACATTGAACGTGTCGCCTGGTACATGAAGCTGTTCCAGTTCTACGTACACAACATTGAACGTGTCGCCTGGTACATGAAGCTGTTCCAGTTCTACGTACACAACATTGAACGTGTCGCCTGGTACATGAAGCTGTTCCAGTTCTACGTACACAACATTGAACGTGTCGCCTGGTACATGAGGCTGTTATTAAGGAAGCTCTCGTGAAGACGAAACACGAGAGGCCTCCCGTCACTCCACCATCTCGGGTCCTAGTGATGTCGGTCGAGAGGACGTCCTTTAGCCTGCTTTTTCATTTTCTCTTCTGTTTTGAAGCATCACCGGCTAAAGGCCCGTTTTATAGCCTCGACTCATGTTTAGAAGGAGCCGTTTTAATGCCCGCCTCATGTTTAAGTCAGCCAGGCTTGCCAGTATGCAAATGTTTTCCAGGCCCCCCCCCCCCCCCGACTGACCAAATCACATAACCGGAGGAGTTAAGATAAATGACTGAAAATAGCTGGCCATCTGTAGGAGCTGGCCATCTGTAGGAGCTGGCCATCTGTAAGAGCTGGAGATTATATCGTTGTTGTAAGTTGTATTCGTTGTAGGTACTTTAACGGCGATGAGTGTCTAAGGAAAACTGTAGGTACTTGAACGGGGATGAGTGTTTAAGAAAACTGTAGGTACTTGAACGGGGAGGAGTGTCTAAGAAAACTGTATGTACTTGAACGGGGATGAGTGTCTAAGGAAAACTGTAGGTACTTGAACGGGGATGAGTGTCTAAGGAAAACTGCAGGTACTTGAACGGGGATGAGTGTCTAAGGAAAACTGTAGGTACTTGAACGAGGATGAGTGTCTAAGGAAAACTGCAGGGACATGAACGGTGATGGGGGTCTAATGAAAACTGTAGGTACATGAACGGGCATGAGTGTCTAAGGAAAACTGGAGGTACTTGAACGGGGATGAGTGTCTAAGGAAAATTGTCGGTACTTGAACGGGGATGAGTGTCTAAAGAAAGACGATTCCAATGAATGCGTTCAGTATCTAACATGGAAAACCAGGAAAAATATGCATTGTTTTCATTATTATATGTTATGCGTTTAATGATCTAATCATCTGTTATTTCTCTGTCCTTCTATTTTCAAGTCGTTATTTCATTTCTCACTGTTTGTGTGTCATTTTTCTTGCTGTTTGCGTCTCAAACCACGAATTGGTTTCCTGCCCGCCGGTTAATTTCAAGCACTTCCAATATTTATTTATTCCAATGAGCTTCCATCATTCCCCAATGCCGTTCATCCTCTCTACGAGTTTTCGTAATTTATTAGACCTTCCATCATTTCTTCGGCTATCTGTTTTTAAAATGCCTTCCGCCATTCGCTTAGCCTCCCGTCATATGCTTGGCTTTTCTTCCGTTCATTGAGGCCTTCCTATTAAGTCTGCCCACTGGAAAGTGAGCCCGCACCCAAACCCGCTAACCTCAACACATGATAGAGAAGGGGAAGAAGCGCCCCACCACTGGGAAAACTGCTTTCTCGAGGCTTAGGAAGACGTTCTCTTGCTTAAAAGTGTGTTTCCACGTTAAAACGCCGTGATCCCTTGTTGGCAAGTTGTGCTTCCTTGTTGGGAATCAGTATTATCGTGCTGGATAACAAAACCACGTCATAGGGAAACCAGACTCCCTCGTTGGGATGCACCGCCCCAAAGTTTGGAAGCAGCGCTCCCTCATTTGAAAGAAGAGCTCCCTCATTTGGAGGAAGGGCTCCAATGTTGGAAAGAAGGGCTCTATTGTTGGAAAGTTGAGCACCCGTAATTGGAAAGGGTGCTTTCTCATTTGAAATAGTGCTCACACGCTGGAAAGTAGTTCTCCCTCATTCAAAAGAATTGTTCCCTCGTTGGTAAGCAGTGCTCCCTCGTTGGCTCCTAACCAGCCCTCCAACAGACGCCTCTAGTGCCAAGTACCGGCTGCATCGCATGACGATGATGATGTCCATCATCACTTTCTATTGCACAGAACTATTTTTCTGGCATCTGTCCTGCGTGCAGCTCCCACGGGGCGTAACCCGCGGCTAGAGTTTGCTCGGCGCAAATTGCATCACAAATTATGCATCATAAAATGCCCAAGTGGCCTGAATCTGCATGAGGAGCGGTGGCTACTACCGGTGGAAAAATGTGTAGGTGTTTGTCGCACGGACGACACGTCGCTACCATGTTGCACTGGACGGTGTTGGGTGTTTGTCGCACGGACGACACGTCGCTACCATGTTGCACTGGACGGTGTAGGTGTTTGTCGCACGGACGGCACGTCGCTACCATGTTGCACTGGACGGTGTAGGTGTTTGTCGCACGGACGACACGTCGCTACCATGTTGCCTGGACGGTGTTGGATGTTTGTCTCGCGGACGACACGTCGCTACCATGTTGCACTAGACGGTGTTGGAGGTTTGTCACACGGACGACACGTCGCTACCATGTTGCACTGGACGGTGTTGGGTAAAGCAAGAGTGTGTGCCACAGTAAAAGGATTGTGCTATCTGTGATGTTGATATATTATTGGGTTTTCTAATTGAATAATAAATCATTTTTTTATAAAAAAACATAATACCTGCCATCATTAGGATACTGATGTTTTGGACTCGCACTTCCTTGCACAACTGGCACTGAAGTGCCATTCAAACTTGCACTCACAAGGGACTTGCACAACAAGAGACTTGCATAACAAGGGACTTGCACAACAAGGGACTTGCTATCCCTTGTTTTCGCAATAAAGCATTAACTGGACAATCATTTATTACCTTTAATACGAAACAACCCAACGTTCATGGTTGGATAACGAGCTCATGGGATGATTTTGTTTCTTGCTCTGCAGCTCTGCAACACAATACGTTGCAAAATACAAGAAAATATAACAGCATATGACCGTCATAATAATGACGATTTGATGCGCATAAAATATAGGTTTGTGTACGGTACCTGTACTAACAATAGTGAATTTTTTCTCCATTATTAAATTAAAAAAAACTCAGTCTGCCCCCGCAAAGCAGGGTTTCAGATTGAGAATATTTTTTCAATTAATTCCTCCCTCTCGATATATACCATCCAAGTTACCCAACTGCGCCACGGGAAGTGTTTTTCCGTCTATTCGCTGCAAGCTTGTTCCTGTCGTAGTTCCCTTCAGACCTCATTTGTCGCAGAAAGTGTCGCAGGCAACAAAAAGTATCCTCGGAACAGCCAAGCGTCATGTTCTTGCGACCGTCTTCAGGTCTACTCAAGTAAAGGGAAGGACCCAAAATCATTCATCTAAATTCAATGTTCTGAAACTCCGGGAACAACTTCGATGTGCCCATTTCTTCAGTCATGCTCTAGTACCCAGGAACTGTCGGTCTTGTAACCCTTCAGTAACTCTTGTTCTCATAAGTGGCGCTCCAACAAACCATCCACTTCAATTTGAGTGAACTTTATACCTGTGAGTCTACGTTGGGCCGATGTTGGCGAAGAACGGAAGCGACGCACCGCTAAAGAGGGGGGGGGGAGGAACTTTGCGTTCGATGGACGACGACATGGTAAAACTGTTTGTTTTGCATACATACTGTCGCAACTGCTCCATTTGTCTCAGTTCGTCTAATGGATAATGACTTTCTTCACGATATTCTTATACGATGAGAGGGCTGTAAATATTTGAGCGCATTGGAAAGGTAATGAAAATACTTGGTAGTCAACTGACCTCTACCCCCGGACTTACATACACGAACACACCCTGTTAATACACACTGGAAACTGAGCAAGGACCTTTGACTATGACAGTGGTGCACCCTCCCCTCCCCCCTCCTTTCCCACCCCCACAAACGCACACGTTAGTTGAGACATTTTGATACGAAAAATTAGAGTCCGTGTAAATAAACCACAGATACAGCGCTGTCATCCCTCCATTCTGCGCGCACTCAAATCACAGAAAACGATCTGAAAACAGGTTGTAGCTCCATTTCTCTCTTCGTAGTTTGTATTAGACTAATACAATGCTATTTTTTCCGATTAGGATTCATTGGGGGAACGTGTATAGTTTTCTTCTTCTTGAAATGTGTACAAATGACCATATTATTGGTCATGCTAATGATCATCTTAATATTTCAGGAGCATCTAGCCCTGTCAATGGTATGCCATTATTAACTCTTGTCCTATCAATGGTAAGTCATTATTAACTCTAGCTCTATCAATGGTAGGCCATTATTAACTCTAGCTCTATCAATGGTAAGCCATTATTAACTCTTGCCCTATCAACGGTAAGTCATTATTAACTCTAGCTCTATCAATGGAAAGCTATTATCAACACATACAGTAATACAGGCAGAGAGATGGTAGCAATCACGACTCGAAATAAACTGCGTTTCAACTCTAAAAACTGCAATTATTTTAGCATTTTTGCTAAGATAATTACCTGGCCTCATACCATCTGAACTGATAGTATGAGGCCAGTCACTGGAAATTTCATCGGAATAGAAGGGTTTGATGGTGCAAATCGTGAACCCACCAAAGTTCCTAGTAAATTTGAACTGTGTGAGTTGACTGCAGAAGTGACAAACATCACTCGCTTTGAGTAAGGAAGCAAGGCTGCTTCAACTGTATTGTGAAAGGTTGTGGTCCCTCGGACGACCGATGGGATGGGGGAGGGCGTGGGACGGGACTAATATTCGTCAAAAGACACCTGAGTGTCAGCTTGTTTAAGGTAGACATGAGCTCGCATTCTTGTTTGAGTTGTACTAGTCGAGTGGTCCTGTTTTATTTATTCTTTCCAAGTAGCCCTGTTTGAACCCTCTTGCCCCATGACGTGCAATACCGTACAGATCCCTCCACTTTAGCACAGCTCACTCTAATTAAAACATATCACCTTGATTCTTGATAACGAGACAACCTTCGTTTCTGACATGGACGAGAGGCGATCAACGCCTCCTCTCCCTTCTTTCCCGGAATGGTTGATTGATTTCAAACCAATATTATCGCATTCAACGAAACTCTGGCTCTACAGAAGGGGAGGTAATAAACTCTGGCTCTTCAGAAGGGAAGGGAATGAACTCTGGCTCTACAGAAGGGGAGGGAATAAATTCTGGCTCTACAGAAGGGGAGGGAATAAACTCCGGCTCTACAGAAGGGGAGGGAATAAACTCTGGCTCAACAGAAGAGGAGGGAATAAAATCTCGTTCTACAGAAGGGGAGGGAATAAACTCTGGCGCGACAGAAGGGGGCAATACACTCTGGCTCTACAGAAGGAGGGAATAAACTCTGGCTCGTCAGAAGGAGGGGGGGATAAAAAGGAAGAGGTCATCCCCGAATGGCGGCTGCAATTGATGGAACTGTTTTGAGGGCAATTGTCTGTTAAGAGTCATTTGAGAGTCCCATGAGGTTGGGAGTCCAGTGAAATTTATTTGAGAGTCCATTGAAAATTATTTGAGAATTTTTCGAAAGTCATTTGGAAATTTTGTGAGAGACATTTGAGAGTGCTTTGAGAGTTCTCTGAAAATCATTTGCAAGTACTTTTGAGATTTTTTTGAGAATTCTTTGATGGAGTTTGGAGAGTACTTCGAGGATCATTCGAGAATTTTTAGAGAGTCGGTCTAATCTTTTTAGGGTCTCTTCAGAGTCTTCGAGAGGCATTTCAGAGTATTTAGAGATTCCTCGGAGAATCCTTTGTGAGTCATTTGAAAGACTTGTTAGACATCATTGAATATTATCTGAAAGTCTTTTTAGAGTCTTTTCTGGGTTGTTTAAGAGTTATTTTAGAAGTTTTTAGAGTCCTTTGAAGTCTTTTTATGGATAATTGAGGGACCTCTGAGAGGTCATTATTTCCTAGATTAGTATTATGTTTTGAGCGTCTACTTTAGACCTGACTGGGTTATGTGTTGAAGTAAACTCGCTGAAGTCTCGTAATATTCATTTAACCAGGCTAGGATCCAAATAGAGTCTCAAATTAGGTTCTTCTCACAAGCTAATACAATTTAACTTGTTATCTAGAAGTCAGTAAGAGGGAGACAAGATCGGAGAGGACGAGGGAGCTACAAGTTGTAGATAACTACGCACGGAGATGTTGGCGCTAATGGGGCAAACCTAGTCTGAGGGCTCAGTAACATGCAGAGCTTATATACTGGGGGATCTAGGCCAGAACACCTTGAGGAGTTTTGGAAAGCCAAGCGGCTGTGCCTATCCTGTGATCCTATCCAGGAAGGGACCGTTCACTGGAGGTCACGGGGCCATGAACATGTGGCGACCAAGCCGGGCAGAGACACTATATTAGAAGTTTAGCGTCTGTGCGCGCAATTACATTTGATATTCTAGCACCTAAGGTAACAGTTTGGATTGTAGGAGGAAGGCTACAGACACAGGCTCAGTTCCTTGTTAGGCAGTCAGTTTCTAAGATACTATCAAGTTTATGGCGGTGAGGGCCGAAATACGTTAAATGAATACATATTGAATAGGAATACGACAAGGGGCTAGACATTAGGTCGGAGCCGACTAAACACAAGGTGAAACTAAGGTGAAACTACACTGTGTTTGTTTAACAATTAGAACTAATTAAGAAGTGCACTAAGAAAGTAACATTGAGTACCCAAATACGCATAGTTATAAACAGACACATTTTTCATGACAAGTAACTGGACGATGACCAATTGTAGGAAGATGACCTTTAGTCACACCACCCCGGAGAGCGAAGTCACACTTGAGACCAACACTGCAGCCGGACACGCTTTCCAGCGAGACGTGGGTATCCAAATATATATATGTTTGTATTTCGAAAACATACTGGGCGGCTCCAGTCCATGTGAGGATACGTATGTTATTTTACAACAATCACCTTATTTGATGCTCATTCCAGCTAATGAAATTGAATTATTTATGAAATGATGCGAGGGTGTATTTTTTTGGTACTGGTTTTGTTGACCATCGGGTAAATATATCTCACTTCACAGCCAGCAGAAATCAAGATTGGCAAAGAAGTTGAGGGATGCTAAAGTTATCGATTGTCGATAGAAGTTCAAATTAAAACTCAATTCAGAATTGTTGCGAAATATGCCATGCCTTCCATAAATATCCGTATTGTTGTAAAGATTTGTATGTGTGTCAGACCGTACAGTCGGGCAGGATGTGGTTGCGAGCAGATTTACGTGATTTGGAGCGAAGCCTAGCTCTGCTTCAACATATCTGCCCTCCCCCATACCTTTCTCCATTGCCGAAGATTTTTCCGATCCATCTATTTTTTGAGCTGTTTATCTTGGTGTCACAGATTCTAGTGAAATTATTCTCGAAGTAGGGGTAAAATCGTAAAGTAATTAAGATAGCGCTGAAACAAATCATCGCATCATGGTAATGCAATATTTAATTTAGTGGGAAATCGAGGTGATAAGTGAATTGATTTGGGTAATACCTGGCTGGGCTTGGATAATATGAAGGAAACACACTTTTTTCCAATTAAAAGGCAGAGCGTGAAAAAATTTGGCTTGGTTGCCGCTTAGAAAGCACTGGCCAGTGTTCACTTGATCGCTGTTGCGTGTGGTGTGGTGTGACATTCGCCAGCGTTCAACCAATCAATACAGAACGAGAACTTATTTCGTCTCTGTACACTGTGACTAGAGAGATTCAGACAAGTAGTTTAGAATGGTAGTGTAGAATAACCCTCACATAGGTTACAATTACGACGTGTTCGTTAATGGTCGCTTACGCGGTTGGTGACCACTAACGACAAATAAAGCTATCGCAAAAGATGAACTGATTGGCCAACCCCTCGCACTAAGACGGGAGTTCTGATGTTCCCGTTCAAAGGCGGTTATGTAGTATTATCGTATAACAAAAAATGACTGCAAACGATGTTTACAAATAATATCTTCCAATTACGTAAAACTGAATTCTCGGTAACGACAGAGAGAATTTGCCACAATTGCCAGCTGGTTCATGAGGTCTTTTACGCGGTTTTCTGGCTTATCATTTCCAAGAGTGGATTGAGTCTCACTTACGTGGAGGTACGACACCTGGAATGTTTCAACAAAGTTATTATAGATGCGATCGTGTGGGACAATCTTTGTCTAAGTGCTAATACATTTAGTAACAGTTGTGTATTTAACTTATTAATCGACATATGGAAAGCTTTACTCGGTGAAGTGCGATCGAAGGGGGCTGACTCTTGGCGACCAGCGGGCGAGTAGCACAGGCCGCGTATATAGAAGGGGGCGACGGCGACTCGGGACCGTATCATTTAGTATATGATGGGGTATAGAAGAGGATGGCTGTAGTTGTCTCGCCATGGAGTGGCTATGGGGCAGGTGGACCAGTCATCGTAAGCGGCGTAACGACTGTTGGACCTCCAATGCTCGCCTGGTCTACATCATCGATCCTCTTAGCTTAACGTATTTGGACGCAAATCCAACTGACGATCTTCTTGAACTACTTTTAAATTCTGATCTACGTTGTCAATCCACTCCGTTCTGTGTATCCCGTGTTCCCTGATTGATAGTACGTCGCTCTGTTCACGAACAGGCGAGTTAGATAAGAATGGCCCCAAATAGTTAGCCTTGTGTGTGCTGCACTGAAAAGATGTCACAGGCCGTGAAAACTCTACTCCTTGAAGCGTGTGCAAGTTGAATGCTAACTACAGAACAATAATTGTTTGAGTAGTTGCGTCACGGGTCACCCACCGATGGTCTCGTACACAGGAGCTAATGCAGCACTGTAATGGTCTACACTATTGTGTGAGCACAGGTTCAGTACTCGCGCACGGTACACTCTACCAGTGTACTCTCTAGTACCGCTCACTGGTACTTGCCTTCTCAATTTACCTACCCATAGTTTTACCTTCCGTTCCTCTCCTCCTTTCGTCAGTCCTTCCCGTCTGACCGAGAGACTACCCAAAGCACTCTGGGTTGCTCCGTATTAGGCTGCCGGGCATGAAGTCCCTTCCTTGTAGGGCTTGCGCCACCTGCCACAGATGGCAGCAGCGGCGTCGTTTTGACAGCACCCCACAGTGGAGGGGCGGGGGCACAATGGGGTGGTCTATGATGGATGCGGGCACGATACTCGGCAGCACGTCGAGCCACGGTTATAGGACTGTACAGATACGACCTTACCGTCACGTTCCTAGAGGCATGCCGTGTGTTCTGATGTCGTGATGCGTGCCCAGCTGTGAACTTACCACTTGCATAGGTTCTTAATAAAGATCCAAAGAAGAGGAAACAATCGAAATTTCATTAAAATATCACATTCGTGTTCTTAGCTTCGCGTGCTAGGGTCTGTATTGCAAGGTTCAGTGTGTTGCAGTCCGGCGTGTGTTTGTGTTAGGCGCACCAACTGGGCACACGGCACACCTTACGGCATGGGATGTGTTGCACGAGCCTCCTTTCCATCGATCGGCGCGGTAAGGAGCGGCTTATGTAGAAACTTGGAGTAGCATAGCATTAGTCTCTCCAAGGGAGTGCACAGGATACAGTCAATCAATACGGGACATCTGTGCCTAGAATACCACTCTGCAAATTGTTGGACCGTTTACATCGTTTTGTCGGAGAGTGGCATATTTTGATGTTGCAATGACTGCCGTTTGCTTCTACGATAACTCCATGAGGCAGTGGGGCTCTTCACCGAGATTATTCAAACCGTCCGGTGATTGACTGAGGAGAATATCTCGAGGGCTCTTTGCCCTAAAGAGAGTTAACGGTATTAAAATCTCGTCCAGCGCAGTTATACAGCGAACCTGCCCCAAGTGAACGAGCGGTAACGTATTTGCCAAGCCCCGTTCAGCGCAGTTATACAGCGAACCTGCCCCAAGTGAACGAGCGGTAACGTATTTGCCAAGCCCCGTTCGGCGCAGTTATACAGCGAACCTGCCCCAAGTGAACGAGCGGTAACGTATTTGCCAAGCCCCGTTCAGCGCAGTTATACAGCGAACCTGCCCCTAGTGAACGAGCGGTAACGTATTTGCTAAGCCCCGTTCAGCGCAGTTATACAGCGAACCTGCCCCAAGTGAACGAGCGGTAACGTATTTGCTTGAACAATAACAACCCACAATCAATTCAACCCCTCCATACCATCGAATGAAGGGGTTACGTATTTCTTGTTATGTACAGTAGCGAAACAAAGTTCGGTAGCGATTGAAAACTAAGTACAATCTTCTATGTTCATTTTCTGCTCGGTATTTGAATTCCTCGGAAGTTTACTAAATATTCTCACTCACTCAGAAGCTTTGTCCACATATAGAACCGGATGAATTTTCTATATCAAGTTTAATTCCATGTGGGAAAAGTAGAATTTGTTTTTCCGGTTAAAGACAATCCGTAAACAAATTTTCTTTCATTACTGTACCTCCTATCGGTGTTGAGTCTTTGTTTGTGGACGTCTCGACGTGGCACTCTCTGTTGCTCTCACACTCTTGGTGTGATGCCCGCTGTCTCAGCATGATAACGCCGTGTCGATAAGACCTGCGATAGCGGCCCCGCTCAGCCCTCTTGACGCTTTCTCAATGCGCCGCTCGAGTGTGGTGAGCCAAGTGAGCCTCTGACGAGGGCGGTGTACCTGACAAAGCTGGAGCGACAGAGGCTCTGTTGGGGCGATATGAGTGTGAAGATTGGACGGGAACAGTCTTTCAGTTCACAAATATCATTTGTCTTGTTATTGTGCTCTCGTAGAGCTAGTGCTCGAGGCATGCGGTGTAACTGTATCCCGGTGCTCTGTGTTGTGCTCTCGTAGAGCTTGTGCTCGAGGCATGCGGTGTAACTTTACCCCCGTGCTTTGTGTTGTGCTCTCATAGAGCTTGTGCTCGAGACATGCGGTGTAACTGTATCCCGGTGCTCTGTGTTGTGCTCTCGTAGAGCTTGTGCTCGAGACATGCGGTGTAACTGTATCCCGGTGCTCTGTGTTGTGCTCTCGTAGAGCTTGTGCTCGAGACATGCGGTGT
>SDVV010036650.1:0-10927 GCA_016164225.1 Gammarus roeselii
TGATTTTGACGCTGCTCTGATGTGCTTTCCCGCCCTTGACATCCCGCTGTCGGGATGGTCGTGGGTGGGGGGGGCCCGGCCATTATGACGCGGCGGGGGTAAACCAGTGAAAACTGTCGGGCCCTGCTGCTGACGACGGTTCCTCGGTGCATTCGGGACCCAGAATGTAAGTTGAGGGGCTACCGGCCGGGCCCTTTAGCAAAAAAGGGCTAAGTTGTGTGAGTGTGAGCGTATGAGGGTGTGAGTTGCGCCTTGCCGTCGGCCACCCCCCTTTCTGGGGGATGCGGCCTAGTATCTGTATCTGATGTGCTTTCCCACCCTTAGCATCTCGTTAAGAAACTGTTGTATATGAGGAGGGCCCGGTCAATGTATGATTTAATATTGATTATATTCATTAATTGTTGAAGAAGCCATCAACATGTGTAGTTGAACGTTTTCTATAGACCATTATTGGTTCCTTAATATCTCTATATAATGAGAGTTTGGTGAAATGTAGCATAACCAGGTGGTTTCTACGACCTGTCAGATTTCCAGCAGTTGCCGATTATGTTTGTCCATACTTCCATTCTTGGCGACCGAATTGAATATTATTGCAATTTCTGTTGTTTCACTGCTAATCATGCTAATAAATTTATTTATTTTTGTATTGCAGCGACCCATTTGCTATAGAGTATGAAGATAAAAGTAAAACAAATGAAAAAATATCTAGAACTGGTGAAACTGATTGAGTTATTTATGCTGATTTATGACTTTTATTGGTACTGAAGTGATTGCAAGTAATGTTCACAACAGCAGGATCTGATTCATGAGGTGTTCTCTACTATGAATATAGAAGGAATAAAAGTGTAGGTCTAAACTGGGCCCATTCTAGGTAGCTACCTTATAGCTTTTCGTCGGAAACTGCCATGCTGTCGCCTCATTAGTTTTTAACTATAAAGTGTTATGACATGACTTGAGCTCCCAGGGCATCTTGTGGTTATACATTGAGTCATAAACTGGCTCAGTTATTTAATAACGGGTCTATCCACACTGTTTTTCGCATTCACCTACCTGACGTTTATTTGTTTTTGTAAACAATGTACAACTGCACAAAATTACGGACCTGTGCAAGTGAGGCGGTCTTTCGAACCCATTTCGCACAGAAATAACAATACATTTACGAAGATACGCATTAACTTTCAACTATCTTATACGCGCTAGTACGCGAATGTGCCTGAATTGAAATATGTACTTGATTTCATCTTGACAAGACTAATATTTTCGCACGCGAGGTCGTGCGAACTTACCTGAATCAATGACGGTCGCGCCCTACTGGGGAGCCTATTATGACTCACGTTGAGGCTCTGGTGGAAATGAGGCTCGAATCACATAAGTGAACGTCTAATAAAGCTGTTTGGCTGGTGCATTGAAGCTTAGCGGAGGAGCGTGCGATGACTCGCGTTGAGGCTCAGGTGGAAGTGAAGCTCAAATCAAATCAATTGAAGCTTCTCATAAACACATTGTCTCTTTACATCTATCCCTCCCTCAGGGTGCCCATAGCCCTGGACCTGGCCTTCCGTCGTCGCCGTTTGCCCTTGCTGCTCTGCTGGACCGCTGTAGGGGCCGTGCTGTTGCTGGTGAGTGCGGCAAGGATGGCTAACCATGCAGGTTGTTAAGAGCAGTTGCTAATATTAATGTTGCTATCCTCTGTCTGCGCTGCGATCAGAATAATTGTCGATTTAGTCGCTTGTGGCGTGAATACAAATGATTTTGCTAACATTTCTCTTCATGTTCGGACAGTCTACTGCCAACACCTGTACACTTATCATAGCTCAGAGCAGCCTAGACCGATCAAAATGTTCAATGAGAGCTCAGCGCATTACGGGAGTGTTCAAATAACCATTCACTATAAATAACAAAAAAAAATCCTTATTACATTCACATGACCTAATTATTGATAGAAATGCATAAGGTATAGAAAACATATGAATGTTTGTTTCACTGTAGCTCCCCAATGATTCAGCGGGCATGTGTCGACGGTGGCAGTGGACGGCTGTTAGTATTATACCACTGTTCCCCAATGTTCAGATGTTACCCTGGTGCAGGTACCTATGGTGGCAGTGGACAGCTCCTATTACGGGCGGCTGGTTGTGTCTCCACTGAACCTGCTCACCTACAACGTGTTTACTTCACACGGCCCTAACCTTTACGGCACCGAGCCCTGGCACTTCTACTTCGTCAACGGCTTCCTGAACTTCAACTTGGCCTTCCCTCTTGCGCTGCTTGCTCTGCCCGTCTATGTGAGAGAACGCGTCTCTGAGGGACTGGGAGGAAATTGAGGGGACAAGGGAGGACTGTGCGATATTATGCTCGAGATGATGCTCTGCACGCGGGGAGATATTGCACTACTACTATTGCGCTACTCGGAATACGGTATTGGTGAATGGGAGCTGCTGGCATTGTGTCACTGATAGAAGAGAACCGTAATGAAATGGTTATATATGTAAGTAAATTTGTATCAATAACATTAGGAAGTAGTTTTGTAGTCCTATACAAATGATAAGACATTGCTACTTGATGTAACCGGCGGTTTTATTTATTTATTTTACCCTCTATAACGACTCCATTTCATGTTTTTAATAAAAGGCCAGCATCATTACAAGTACTTGTAAAATTATTTTATTAGATAGCACATACACAGTGTTGCTAACAATTTTGTTAATTTAATAGTGTTAAACTTAGTCGCCCTCTCACTCTCTTGTGCACAAGAGAGAGAGAGGGCTACGAACGAGCTCGTTTCATCACTTTAACAGCTTAATGTGGTTCTAATGCAACACTGCAGTTTCAATGAATAACGAATATTTTTCCACCCATTTTTACTCCTCCACTCCATATCACTTCTCTTCTCATCATCCTCCTCTAATCTCGCTTCCTTCTCTTTCCTCATCATCTATCCTTGCGGCCCCCCGAAGGAAGTATGTCGTCGCCTAGCCCCGCCTTCCCCTCAGCCCATTATCCCCGTTTGGCTGTCCCTGGCGCCGCTGTACCTGTGGCTACTAGTGTTCGTTCTGCAATCTCATAAGGAGGAGCGCTTCCTGTATCCCGTGTACCCGCTCGTGTGCCTCGCCGCCGCCATCACCATAGGTACGCCACCAGCAAGGACTCGATAGGGACAGCTGAGCCGTAATGTTGGCTGGGAAGTAGCTTCCCTTGCCTATGGATGTAATGATTAGATGGAACTTGAGCCACATCGAACTCAAAGACCAGACCATGACTTGTTGCACCGCCGATTGCTGATTTGACGTTCGGCGTTAGGACAACATCCCCTCTACCGCGCTAGAAATTTGATAAAGATAAGAGGCCGAATCCCCCAGGAAGGGCGGTGGCGCACGTGAAGGCGCTCTTCATACTCTTCTCATACACTCACACTCAAACAACTTAGCCCTTTTGCGCTAAAGGGTCCGGCCAGAAGATGAGTGCGGTTCGAGGTCTGTGTCAGCAACAGAGCCCGACATTGAGATTGGTCTATCCCTGACTGGTCTAGTGGCCAGCCCCGCCCCTCACGGCCATCTCACTTCTCAACGAGATGCTAAGGATGGGAAAGCACATCAGGGCAGCGTAAAGAAATCATTCATTCACAACCATTCTTCTCTCACACCTATTCATTGCTAGCTCTCTCGCTACCTGCAGACTCATGTCTCTCCTTCTAAACGTCTGCTCTACACCATCCATCCACTCAAACTCTGATCTACCTCTAAGCCTACATCCACTTACCTCCGCCTTCATCACTCCTTTTCACCAATCTCTCATCATCCACCCTCACCGTGTGTCCGAACATCTCAGAATGCGCCAATCTACTCTGTTCTCTAACTTCTTCACCATTCCCGTTCTAATTCGAACAACGTCGTTATTGATCCTGTCTGTCAGCGTCTCTCCAGCCATTCTTCTCAAACATTTCATCTGGAAAACATTCAACCTTCTCTCTTCTACCCCCCCTCCCCATTGGCATCTGTTAGGTTCACGGGCCGAAAGGAGTCACGACCCAACCCGGGGGGTGAACACCCTTATTTCCCTTCAGACTTTTCTCTTCTTCACCCTCCATTATCTCTCCTTTTCTCCCCCGTCTTGATTTGCTTAACTTTTATTTACCTCATTTGCATCTTATGTTTAGTTCAAATTTCCTTTAACTTGTCTCAGACTCCTTCTTAACAACTCTCTAATAGTCGGTGCACACAAACACATACACACACACGCACGCACACACAGACACGCACACTCAAACATACACATACCGGTTCTAAGTATTCACCTTTCGGGCGGCAAATAACAGCCAATTTGCGCTCTTTCTTTCATGCAACCTTTTTCTACGACTATTTCTTTTTCTTCTTTCCATTCTTGCTGTTCTCATGCCATGCGTGAAATTCCCTTCAGCTAGTGTAGATCTCATGCATGGGATCTCCGTTTTCTGTCTCTTCTTCATCTTCCTCCTCAGCAGGTGTTGAAGCGCGCAGCCCGGCACCTTAAAGACTATTGCGGATCCTTGGGGCTCTGAAGCAGGGTATGTAGTGAGTTGTTCCTCCTTCCTGCCATCCGGGGAGTGCTCGAACCATATGGCCTCAGCACCTTAGGAGTTCCTGTACCTCCTGTGGCACCCGTACTTGCCATTAACGTTCGCCGCGTAAAGGAATTTGACATTGCGCAGTAGTAAACCTAACTCGAACATTAAAAGAAGATAAAAAAAAAGACTAACATGATGCAGCCCTGTATGCTGGTTTGACATTTGTCGCCAAAAGGACAATGACTCTAGTGCGTTAGAAAGCCTCGTCACTCTAATCTAATCTCTCTTCTACTCTCAACCCATCAAGTCTCAGCTCCGTAGAGCACAGTTGGGACAACTATTCCCTCCTACAACCCTTTCTTTGCTTCCATTCCCAACGTCCTACAGCTCATTACACTCTTCAGTGCACAAAAAAGTTCGCACATTTCTTTCACTTTCGATTTCACCTCAGTTTCCTCGAGTCCAGTCATCTCCACATGGGAGCCCAGCTACTTGAAATACTGAACTTCCTCCAATAACTCTCCTTTTAAGAGAACACTAATTTTAATTTAGGAGTACTCTAGTTCTGCTCGCATCTACGCAAGTCACTCTAATCTAATTCTAAAATTAACATCATGCGATGTGTGGTAGCGTCTTGTATTGCAAGGCGGGATCAACAGGATGAAGAAGAACGCTACTAAGACAGAAAAAAAAATTGGACAATAATTGGAAGCAAATTGTAAAATCAATTATTTGTTATTTACTTACATGTTATATTCTTGTAGCCTTGTAGCCGGGTCGCTAGAATCTTGCTACCGTATCCACTGCGTGTCGTAGAAGGCGACTAAAAGGGCGCCTCGTAGCCGGGAGTAGAATCGTGTTACCGTAACCCCTGCGTGTCGTAAAAGGCGACTAAAAAGGGTCGGGCGAAGGGGCTAGGAATCCCTTTCTCTGTAAAACCCTTCCTCGAAGACGGCAAGACGTGCGGGGGGAGGAGAGGCTCACGCCTCTCCAACCTTATTGTTAGAATCGCTGAATGTGCGTGGCTGTAGTACGAATGATGTAAAGAGGAGAGAGATTAGTGATATGTTTGTGAGGAGGAAGTTTGATGTGTAGGCGCTGACTGAGACCAAATTGAAAGGTACGAAAGAATGTGAGTTAGGTGTGGTAAGAGGGAGAAAGTCTGATGTGGAGGAAGGTTGGGCACGAGAAGGTGTGGTCTTGATATTGAGTGATTGGTTGGCTCGTAGCGCTACCTCAAGATTGATGTGGGAGAAAGTTAAGTTAGGCGTAGAAAGATGGGTATTTGTGAGTGCATATGGTCCAGGTAGCGAGAGGAGAGGGAGCAATTCTGAACTGACCTAAGTGATTGTATTAAGAGTTTTGGAGGTCAACTCAATGTAGTTGTACTGGGAGACCTGATTGTGAGAGTGGGAGATGCAGTGGTGGAAAATATGATAGGAAGGTATGGCGTTCCCGGTAGAAATGACAGTGGAGAAAACCTGATAGGTCTGTTTATGGAGGAGGAGTTGGTGGTCGAGAACAGTTTGTTCAAGAAACGAGATATCCACAACTGCACGTGGGTAAGGAAGGCCCGTTGTGCAGCGGTGGAGAGAGCGCTGATAGATTGTGTGCTGATATCGAGGAGAGTGGTGGAGAGGCTGGTGGATGTTCGGGTGTTGAGAGGGGAGGGTGGAGGAGTGTAACCATCTGCTGGTCGAAGCTAGATTAGGAGTGGAGCAGAGGTGGAAGGGCAACAAAAGAGTGAGAGGAGGAAGAGAAGTAGTGAAAGGGAGTGAACTGAATGTGAGAAGCAGAGCTGAGGAGTTCCAACAGGAGTTGAGAAAAGAATATGACAACGTGAGAGGACAGGACCTGAGAGATGTGAAGGAAGAATGGGAGACGTTAAGAGATGCGTTGCTGAGATGTGCGAAGAATGTGTGTGGCGCGCGCCGTGTGGGTGGGTGCAGAAGGAAAGGTTGCGAGTGGTGGAACGAGGAGGTTAAACTGGCGGTGGCACGGTAAAAAACAGAGCGTTTGAGGAGTGGTTGCAGGTGAAGTCGGTGGTGGCATATGGAAACTATAAAGAGAGAAGAAACGAGGTGAAGCATGTGGTAAGGAGAGCCAAAAGAGACGCTGATGACAGGTGGAGCAGACGGTTGTGCCAGAATTTTGAGGAGAACAAAAATATGTTCTGGAAAGAGGTGAGAAAGGGAGAGACCGGAAAGGAGGAAGTGGTGAAAGATGAAAACGGCCAGTTGTTGTTGGAAAGTGGTGTTGTACGGAAGAGGTGGGCCGAGTATTTTGATGAGTTGTTGAATGTCGAGGATGACAGAGAGGCTGACATTGTTGCAGTGGGTGGTGGTCTTCAGATGCCAGTTTTGGGAGAGAGACTCGTTGCGGACATTACCAGGGAAGAGGTGCAGGATGCGGTGGAGGTGATGAAAGCAGGGAAAGCCCCTGGCTCGGATGGCGTTGCGACCGAGTGCCTGAGTAGGCGTGGAGTAACGATTGTCGAATGGTTGGTGAGGTACTGAACTTGTGTTTTGTGGCAAGCGTGGTACTACTTGAGTGGCGCAGTGCCTGCATTGTTCCGCTGTATAAGGGCAGAGGAGATAAAATGAATGCTGCAACTCGAGAGGTATCAGTCTGTTAAGTGTGGTTGGTAAGTTGTACGGGAGAGTGCTGATCAAAAGGATTAGAGACTGTACGGACTACGCAATCGGAGAGGGACAGTGTGGTTTTAGGAGCTGTAGAGGGTGCGACGATCAGATTTTTGCAGTGAGACAGTTATGTGAAAAGTACCTTGCAAAGGGGAAGGACGTGTTCTGGGCTTTAATGGATCTGGAGAAGGCATATGACAAGATTGACAGGGAAGTGCTGTGGAGGGTGTTGCATTTGTATGGAGTGGGCGGACATTTGTTGAAAGCGGTGCGGAGTTGGCAGCTGAGCCAGTTGCTATTTGCGGATGATACAGCCCTAGTTACGGATTCAAAGGAGACGCTATGTAGGCTATTGTCTGAGTTTGGTAGAGTGTGTGAGAGGAGGAAGCTTCGAGTGAACGTGGGTAGAAGTAAAGTAATGAGATGCTCGAGGACTGTCGATGCGAGCAGATTAAGTGCCCTCCTAAATAGAGAGTTGTTGGAAAAAGTTCAGTGTTTTCAGTATCTGGGCTCCCATGTGGAGAAGACTGAATTAGTGGAAACTGAGGTGAAGTCGCGAGTGAAGGATGGGTGTAAAGTGTTGGCTGCACTGAAGAGCGTAATGAGTTGCAGGACGTTGGGGATGGAAGCAAATAGTGGGCTGTATGAGGGTGTCTTTGTGCGAACTGTGCTGTACGGAGCTGAGACTTGGGGGTGAGAGCTGAGGAGAGAAAAAGGTTTAATGTTTTCGAGAAGAAATGTTTGATGAGCATGGCTGGAGTGTCGCTGAGAGACAGGTTCACTAACGACGTGGTTCGCATCAGAACGGGGGTGGTGAAAAAGTTAGAGGTAAGAGTTGATTCGCGTGTCCTGAGATGGTTCGGGCACATGGTGAGGATGGATGAAGGGAGATTGGTGAAAAAGGTGTTGAAATCAGAGGCGAGTGGACGTTGGCCTAGAGGGAGACCGAAGCTTGATTGGATGGATGGTGTGAAGCAGGCGTTAGGAAGGAGAGACGTGAGTGTGGAGGTGGTGAGAGAACGTGCTCTGGATAGGCGTGAGTGGAGAATGATAGTGAACGGATGAGTTTTGACGCTGCCCTGATGTGCTTTCCCCCCCTAGGCATATCGTTGAGACGGGATGGTCATGGGCGGGGGGGGGCCCGGTCATCATAACGCGGCAGGGGTAAACCAATCACGCTGTCGAGCCCTGCTGCCGACACTGACCTCGAACCGCACTCATGACCCGGAGGGTGTGTTGCGGGGTCCTCGGCCGGACCCTTTTGCGGAAACGAGCTAAAGTATGAGAGTGTGAGGTGAGCCTTGCCGTCGGCCACCCCCCTTGCTGGGGGATTTTTGCCTAGTGTCTGTATCTGTATTTATTTGTATATAGCTATACAGATAAAGACACTAGGCTGCATCCCCCAGAAAGAAGGGGTGGCCGACGGCAAGGCGCACCTCACACTCTCATACGCTCACACTCCCACAACTTAGCCCTTTTGTGCTAAAGGGTCTGGCTGGTAACTCTGCGACATACACTCCGGGTCACGAGTGCGATCCGAGGATCCGTTTTCAGCATCGGAGTCCGACAGTTTTCACTGGTTTACCCCCGCCGCGTCATAATGGCCGGGCCCCCCCCACGTACGACCATCCTGACAACGGAATGCCAAGGGCGGGAAGGCACATCAGACCAGCGTCAAAATCAACCATTCTCCACTCACGCCTGTTCTTTGCACGCTCTCTCGGTACTTCCACATTCATGTCTCTCCTTCCTAACGCCAGCTTCACACCATCCATCCACCCAAACTTCGGTCTACCTCTAGGCCTGCGACCACTCGCCTCCGCATTCATCACCCTTTTCACCTATCTCCCTTCGTCCATCCTCTCCATGTGCCCGAACCATTTCAGAACACGCGAATCCACTCTCTCCTCCAACTTCTCCACCATCCCTGTTCTAATTCGAACCACGTCGTTGGTGATCCGGTCTCTCAACGTTACTCCAGCCATGCTTCTCAAACATTTCATCTCGAAAACATTCAACCTTCTTCTCTCATCTGTTCTCATCCCCCAAGTCTCAGCTCCGTAGAGCACAGTTGGGAAAACAACACCCTCCTATAGCCCTCTCTTTGCTTCATTCCCCAACGTCCTACAGCTCATTACACTCTTCAATGCCTCCAACACTTTACACCCCTCCTCCACTTCAGTTTTCAGTTATCTCCACATGGGAGCCCAGATATCTAGAACACTGAACTTCCTCCAAGAGCTTTCCATTTAGGGTGACACTAATTTTGCTCGCATCGACAGGGTTCGAGTATCTCATTACTTTACTCTTACCCAACGTTCTCTCGAAGCTTCCTCCTCTCACACACTCCACCAAACTCAGACACTAGCCTACATAGCTTTTCCTCTGAATCCGCAACCAGGGCCGTATCATCAGCAAATAGCAATTGGCTCAACTACCAACTCCGCCCATTCGCCTCCAACAGTTCCAAGCTACGACCCAGCACACTCGCGTTCACCTTCCTAACCACTCCATCCATATAGAAGTTGAACAACCAGGGAAACATCACGCAGCCTTGTCTCAGTCCCACTTTCACTGTGAACCAATCTCTCACCTCGCTTCCCGCTCTGACACATGCTATGCTGTCAGCACAGACGCTCTGCACTACTTTCAACAGATGTCCGCCCACTCCATACAAACGCAACACCCTTCACAGCGCTTCCCTGTCAATCCTGTCGTATGCCTTCTCCAGATCCATGAAGGCCCAGAACACATCCTTTCATTGGCAAGGTACTTCTCATAGACCTGTCTCACTGCAAAAATCTGATCAGCACTCCCTCTACCACTCCGAAAGTAACACTGTTCCTCTCCAATTACACAGTTCGTACAGTCTCGAATCCTTTAGATCAGCACTCTTCCGTACAACTTACCAACCACTCATAACAAACTGATACCTCTCGAGTTGCAGCATTCATTATCATCTCCTTTGCCCTTATAAAGCGGAACAATCCAGGCACTGCGCCACTCAATCAGTATCAGGCCTGCCAGAAAACACAAGTTCAGTAACCTCACTAACCATTTGACGAACGTTACTCCACCCTTCTTCAGGCACTCTGTCGCAACGCCATCCAAACCAAGGGCTTTCATTGCTTTCATCACCCCCACCGCCTCCTGCTCCTGTTCCCTGCTAATCTCCGCCACAAGTCATTCTCCCAAAACTGGCATCCGAGCATCACCACCCACAGCAACACTGTTGGCCTCTCTGTCACCCTCGACATTCAACAACTCATCAAAATACTCGGCCCACTTCTTCCGTACATCACCACTTTCCCATAACAACTGGCCGTTTTCATCATTCCTCCTTTCCGGTCTCTTCCTTTCTCACCCTCTTCACCTCCTTCCAGAACAGCTATAGTGCGAAGTATATCCTTTGTTGTCCTGAAGAGTGTTACTAGTGTATCTTATTTCTCTTTTATGTTGTTGATTACCCTGAATACTAATCCAGTGATGTTGGTGTCATACAGATACAGACACTAGGCCGCATCCCCCAGAAAGGGGGGTGGCCGACGGCAAGGCGCACCTCACACCCTCACACGCTCACATTCACACCACTTAGCCCTTTTGTGCTAAAGGGTCCGGCCGGTAGCCCCTCAATTTACACTCTGGGTCCCGAATGTACCGAGGAACCGTCGTCAGCAGCAGGGCCCACAGTTTTCACTGGTTTACCCCCGCCGCGTCATAATGGCCGGGCCCCCCCCACCCACGACCA
>SDVV010036651.1:0-10927 GCA_016164225.1 Gammarus roeselii
TACACGTACATGAAAACATTCCTGAACGCACACGTACACACATACATATACACACACATACAGATAAAAAACATATACATATATGCATGTGTCACGTCATAGGTGGCAATGTTAGGCCCAATGATATATGCAAAAAATTAACATGGAATCAACTTATATTAGGTAGATGCATACCGATATTGGAATTACTCTCAGAATGAGTGTAAGTGGAGCAGGACGGCTCGTCCTCAAATAAACAGCAACGAATGTTCACTTGACAAAAATTAGTTTACGTGTTTTAGATGCAGAAATCTCCGAAGTTGATATGAGTCGGGTCAAACAAATATTGACTAGTGTTGAATGTAACCGTTTTATCGGAATGGGTAACACAAGAATTAAAATAGTGGGAGATATCATTCGTATATGAATGGAAAAACATGAATGTATAATTTGGGTAACTAATGTCGACGCATTACAGTCGTATGAAACTAAGTTTAAAAAAATAAGATTGAATATCTCGAAATTGATATGATCCAGAGGGAAAATCTTCACGCCTGTAATATAGCTGAGGTTGTGGAAAATGAATTTTGCCTATGAACAAAAGAAAATCTGGATCGGATGCAACAATGTCTCATGGATGAAGATCAGAATGCCTTTGAATTGGATAATTTTTGAATAAATAAAAAACAAGAAGACGAAGCAATGCATCTGAGGCATCACGGTCATGGAACAGCTTTTGGTATGCACATTAAAGACATGAAGGATTTTGAGAGGAAGCTGAAATATAGTGATGAAGGGTACATGGTTGGAATAACATGTGAATAACATGTAAAAGTGATGTAGATCTGTATCAATTTCAAAATAATATAAATCACGGATAGCATTCAATCAATCGATGTAATTTATATATGAAAAATGTCCAATGATAGCTCGATCAAGATTGGAATAGTGTAGTCGAACTGGTATAGATAGCTCAAATGTAGAGCCTAGTGGCGAAATTTGACATGTGTAAAGCATCAATCAATGACTGAAACACCATACAAATGCATAAAATTTGAAAATTAATACATATTTCTGGGTTAAGTTAGGTTACTTATGTTTATGTAAAAGTGATTTAGCAACAATACAATGCGATGTAAGAAATTTGTGGTTATCAAATTATGAATAAGACACTTGAAATGGAATGCCGTGATAATATGCACATGTAATGCAAAAAATAATGCGTTCAAATGAAATAATATACACTGAACCTATCAATAGGACGGGGTCGTATACGTATAAACAAATGTATATGTGTAAATGGTTTCGACATTGCCAATATATAATAAAATGATGCAAATGTTGACTTTTATTTTTGGGGGATCTAAAATAAAACAAATACCATTTACCAATGGCTAATGTTAGCAGAAAATTTCGAATAATTTAGTCTACAAATGATTAATCATTCATTAAAAACGGTTTGGTGGTGTAGAAATCTGTGTTCATACAGGCAATATCCAACTAAAAATAACGTGCCCTGGCGTGAAAAACTGATCCACAATAGAGACCTTTGTAAGAAATGAAGTCAATTAGTTCTATTGGAAGCAAGCTGCACAGTCTCATCTAATCATGTAATGGAATCCAAGCATCTACAACAGGATATTTGCCCCATCAAAATTGTAATAGCGTAGTCGAACTGCTAAAGATAAATCAAAATGTTCATACCATACAAGCGAGATAACAATGATTAGACTCCAGTCAACAGGGGTCCCCCGTCACGTATCGCATTGAGATTTATATAGAAAGGATAATACATCTGGCGGTGTAGGGCAACCCTCTTGTCCAAATGACGTACAGAAATAATGATACTCTGCACGTTGAACACAGGAAAATAGAAACTGCCTGTCGAGCTTTTTCGATTACTGGACCAAAATTCTGGAACAACCTCCCAACTAGCCTCACAAATCTTGAATCCAATAAGTCCTTGAAGAATAGGCTAAATGAACATCTATTGACCGATCAATTCTATATGGTAACTTTGCCAACAAACACAAACTGAATCACAATACCAATAACCAGAAAATGCATTTTTGTTCATCAGCGACCACCACCACCACCACAACCACAACCAACCACCAACCACCACCACCACCACCACCATAACTCTCAACATTGAGACACCATCTTATCGTTTTACTCAGACGATACATGTGTTTTCTATGTTGTTACCGATCACAATTGTCTCTGCCAATTACCATAAGTGTTAACTAGCGTTTTGTCTATTCCTATGTTTAAAATGTTTTAGTCGTTTTAGTTTAATTGAAATACGAACTCAGTTTTTTCGAGAAACGATAGGCAGCTTCTAACTTGACAAAGGTTTACTCGATTTTGATATAATTCATTGAATTATTTCTAACGATTACCGTACCATTTTTGATGATACAATCATTGCCTTATAAGCTGACATTTTGCTTTGTTTTCTATAACAGAAGTATATTCATCCAACTTGTGTACGCCAGCATTGTATTATTTCTTATTGTCAATTATTTAATCATTTCCTAGCGGTCTTGAAGTGTGTATATTGTATATTCAATTGTGTGGTATGTATTTTGGGTATACATTTTTTTGTAGAACTTATGTCGCCTATTTACCCCTTCATTATCAATACAATGGTTTAGACCCATCTTCACAATATGTTAGTGCTTTTCAATTTCCCAACCCTATTTTGTATTCATATTTTCTGTATAATTCATGTTGTCCATCCACATCTTTGTCATCGTACAATAATGTAGACTACTCATCACAATGTTTTATCACATTTTGATGTCCCAACCCCATGTTCTCGGGACTCTAACCACATGCATGCGTTATTTCCCACCCCATGTACTTGTTGTTTTCCACACCCATTTATTTTGTTATATATCCACCCCAAGGATTTCTTATTTGTCAACCCCGCGTGTCACTGATTTTACCAACGCTATGTAGTCAGAATTATTTTGTCAAAATAGACATTTCTGTAGGTGCACAGATGATACTATTGTAAATAATATTTCGCTCCATGTAATCCGAACCGGCGGCCCCAGAGATGAGCTGTAACTAATTCAAATTGAACTTTCGAGGAACGATAGGTAGCTGCCAGCTTTGACAGAGGCCAACTCGACGAGAACATAATTTATCGAATCATATCTACCATTTACCGTACTATTTTTGAAGATACAATCATTGGCACATAAGCTAATATTGTGTTTCATCTTCTCTAACAGAAGTATATAAATTCGGTTTCTGTACTCCAGTATCGAATTATTCTGATTGTCGGTCATTTAATCATTTCCTAGCGGTCATGAAGTGAATATATGTCAGTGTTGTATATATTTTATGAATACCTTATTTAGTCTATTCACCACTTCATTATCCATACAATGTTTTTATACCCATCTTTACAATATGTTAGCGCAGTTCGTCATGAAATATGTATATCCAGTGCTATGTATATATTTAATGTACAATTTATGTCACCTATTCAACCCTTCAGTATTCATATCTTACCCCATCTCTACAATATGTTAGCGCATTTCGATTTCACAACCCCATATTCTCAAGATTTAGTAGCTCCATGTGTTGGCGGTTCTCCCAATCCTATGTATTTCCGCAATTTTCCTAACCCCATGTATTTCGTGATCGCCCCACCCCATGTATTTCGTGACGGGCATTACTGATTCTTACCTCAAATAAGATGTTGGCAGTCGATCATTGATTATAATATTATAATTAAAAATCTGTCGCATGAAATCAGAACGAACGCATGAAATCAGAACCAGATATCTGCTGGATGATGTATCATGAGGCTAATCCTATGAGCAATTAATTATTATACAGCAAACAGCTAAGAAAAACAGCTTGTGACAATACAAAAGTTCGTTTAACTGAAAGGAACTACGGCAATAATCGTAAAATGATGTAAAATATACATGAAACATTACTGTTATACAGTTCCTGACCAATTATGCCTGGAATAAGGTTGTCTGTGTATGTTACAAACGTAATGATCCCTGAATTGTTATGAATATATAAGATGATTGGTTCAAAATTCGTTTCTATAAAGGACTGGATCCAATACCTAAACGCATTTATCTGACGATTTCTTGGAAACCGATTTTTAAAAAAGAATTAAATCACTGCAGTAGATTCAACAAACATCTTGACAATGAGAGAACTATTTCACTGGTGCTTTAAAACAGCTGCTTATTTAAAATAGATTGTGTGTTATCTAGACAAGAGAATCACACAAAGCGTATTAGTACAGGTAAGCTGTTATCCAAAATTTTAACTATAAGAAAAACATTACGAAGAATTGTCATCAATTCCGATGGACTAAAGGGTGCGACAGGTTGCAGAGCTGAAAATACAATTACGAAACTAATAACTTCGCATCATTGAATATTCTTACTTTTTCTTGTTTTGCCAACATCTGCCAACACAAGAAATTCTTTCACACGGGTGGGTGGTCGATTATAGGGCTGATCACGAAATGCGACACTCAGGGCTGGTCGATTTCAGGGCCGAGCATGAGATGCGACCCTCGGGACCAAGTCGTCGACATCGGTGTGTACCTCCTGAAATTGCATTATGAATTTTAATGCCGTCGCTATGCTATTCTATCGCTCTGAATTCCATTTACTTCTCTCAGAATAATTACACTATCAAAATTGCACCTTCCTGCGCGCAGTTTAATAACGTCCCTCACCGCGGCTGGTCACACCGGCTGTTAAAATAGTATTTTAAAACTCTTTCGAAGTAGTGCTCCTAGAGCTGGTCTTGGATGGGGAATGAATATATGACCAGAATGAATATGTCATAGTCCTCGTTTTACTTCGAGCCACCCGACACGAATTAATTGAATATCGAGATGGGTATAAAGTCTTTGATCACCGGTTGGTAGTTGTTTTGTACAGTGATAAAATTACGATATCCATGAGCACGGAAATAATGTGATCTATTTCTGAATCACCTGAATACCTGCTCGACGAAATGGTGCACAATTTGTGTGTAGGCGTTGGATTAGAAAAGGGGTCATTGTTTATCTAGAAGAAGGCATTCGAATGTATAATCGAAAGAATTTTTTTTAGAACTCTTGCCACGCTTCTAGACACCAGACATGTTCCGCTTGGTGAAGATTAAATGTCCTCGTCTATTTCGGTAAGAAATTCAATCTACCTGCAGACAGTAATATACATCTGTGTTGGGCATCAAGCAATTTTTTCTGACAATTCTTAGAGAGATAACGACTACCCTGAACAGTCCTAGGTGGATTTAATGGACAGAAGTCAATATTAAAGTGCATGAAAAAATAAAAACATAAATTATTTTGGCAGTGTTGATACTTCACACCGGATTTGATGTGTATGATGGATTAAAGGGTTGCTAGGAAAAAACAACATGCAGAATGCCACAAGGTATCTCTAGAATGAAGTACTCCCATTGTATTTTGTATTCAGTTATGTTCCTGATTCAAACAAATCATTCGATGCAGAAATCGGGCCTTAGGCTCCACCCTACCGCTGCATTAATGACCGATCCCCTCATCGATGCCAAGGACTAAGCAAGTTACTTTCTAACCCAACACCGACGGAAAGACCCAACAGCCCTCGCCCGTTGCAACACTAGATACACAACAAATACAAGAGCCTATCAAAACATCAACGCAGGTCCTAACAAAAAAAAAACTGTCATCAATCCAGTCAGAGATAGAGGCACTAAACGCCGGTCCGTTCGTGCAACCCGTGTTAACAACCACGACAGCCTTGACTCCGACACAAGATCTCAAAGGAGAAGCAGCATAAGTCAAGAAAATCGAGCCAATGTGACCACCGGTACTCTGTGAGAACGCTACAAATCTCCGAGACGAAATCGAAGAATTAGGTATCATTGCTATGAATGAATGTATCGACATAATATCAATCATGGAATCGTGGATGAAATTGAGCACCAGGCATTATTTAGGCGGATTTACTCTCCCCGGTTACTTGTTATTTCACAAAGATAGACAAGGCCGAGAGGACGGAGGAGTGCAGTTTCCCGTGAAAAACACTGCAATTATCAGAAGTTACTGTTCCAAACAGCAGACACGACATGGTATCTATCCAAGTAGTATGTAAACATATAAAATGTCAAAACACTCTCGACTATCGCCCCCCAAAAAGTAAGGTTGCAGTTGATATCGATCTTACAAAACACCCTTGTCGATGTTGTCACAACACAACACAGTGTTGTGCTTGAAGACTTCAAGATCCTTGACATTACTTGGGAAACATGCAGACGAATGCACTGCTAGCGGCCAACGTCTGATTGATTTTGCAGACGATAAGTTCATGACCCAAATGGTGAAGACACCTACGCGAGGTAACAATATTCTTGATCTCTTATTTAGTGCAAGCGACTCACAGGCTACGAACGTCAAAGTGGGAGAGAAAACTCTGAACTAGTGACCACAACTGTATCAGTTCTTTGATAGAGCTCGAGTTGAAAAATCCAACAAACTGCGAAAAAATCCCTAACTTCAGATTAACTAACTTTGATGGCTTAAGAGAGTCAATGACGTCTGCAAATATAACCATCGGAAAAGATGTCAATCAATCGCTTTACAATTCCTTGACTGCACTTAACAATATTGAATATGAGTATATCCTGCGCAAAAACAGGCTAACAACAATCAATCAGTCTAAGTACAGGAAATGAGAATTGCATCGCCTACAGTCACGAAAGCAAGCCAAGTACTCGATAAAACAGAAACATCCACATGACGACGTAGCAAAAAATGAATACATCATCAGCAGAAGAGATCTAAAGAGGGTCCTAAAACGAAAGAATAAAGACTATGAAAATGAAATTGTCACAAATGCCAAAACAAATCCGAAACTTTTTTAGTTATATTTCGAGCAAAAATAATTCAAGATCTGAAATTGGCCCTCTCATGAACGATGTTAGTGAGCTAGAAACAGACTACACCCAAATGAGTGTCCCACTTATGAATACTTTTTTTCTGTATTTACCTTAAAGATTCAGGATATTCCAAATCATGAGGATATCATAGCGGAAAGACAATTGAAGCCTTCAGCACAGTGAACTTTTCCCCCATCGAAGTTATTCGATGGGGGAAGATTTATTCCAAGTTCGTCCCGGAATTCTAAAAGAGGCTAAAAATGAAATTGCAGAACATATATCAATCGTCTCCACCCAATCTCTCTCAAATGGCACCTGCCCCTCTAAATGGAAAGAAGCCCATGTTACCCCAATTTTTTAATACAGGGGACAAAAAGTCCCCCGGCAACTACCGTCCAATTAGTCTCACCTCAGTCATTGGCAAGTTGATGGAAAGTTTGATATCGGGTAAAATTACAGAATTCTTAGAATAAAACTAATTGATTGCAACTCTCGGCGTGGCTTAAGGCACAATCGTTCTTGTCGCACAAGCCTGCTACTTTAAAAAAAATGTAATTGGAATCAAAGACACCAAATCTCCATTCGATATCATTTACCTTCACTTTCAAAAAACCTTTGATAAAGTCCCTCACAAGCGCCTAGTTATTCAATTGCACAGCTTCGACATTCGAGGCGAGCTTAACAACTGGATAAAATGCTGGCTTACGGACAGACGGCAGCAGTTGTAATTAACGGAGCTTCATCCCCCTAGGGTAATGTTACAAGCGGCGTGCCTCAAGGATCCGTGTTAGGTCCTGTTCTCTTAGCAAACATTGACAAGCTTGCAGACGATACAAAGATCGGAGAAAAAACGCAAACTGAACTAGAGTGTCAGCAGATCCAAATAGACTTCAACAAAATTGTTGATTGGGCAGAAAAGTGGCAAATGAAATTTAATGTAGACAAATGTGAAGTTATGCACATAGGTCCTCATAACCTCAAATACGAATATGCAATGCCCGAAAAGAGCCCATTCCTGTCACCGAAGAGAGAGATTTAGGTGTCATCATTAGTTACGACTTGAAAAGCAGCAAGCAATGTAACGATGCTGCCAAGAAAGGCAACAAAATGCTAAGTATAATATCCCGCACTATCTCGTTCAAAAACCAACACAGTATGTTCAAGTTATTCAATGCATTTGTTAGACCGCATCTCGTGTATGCCGTTCAATTCTGGTATCCATTGCTTAGAAAAGACGTTATTAAATTAGAGAAAATTCAACGTAAACTTATCCCCTCGCTGCGGAGCAAACCGTACGAAACAGGCTACGTGAACTCAATCTTTATTCGCTAGAGAAACGTCGAGTTAGAGACGACATGATTGAAATCTGGAAGACTATGAAGGGTAAGGAAAACGTCCACCGAGCGAGCCTTTTCACGCTAAATATGAACGGAGTGACTAGGATCAATGGATATAAAATTGTCGGGAATCGTTTCTCACTCGACATTACGGGCAAGTTCTTCACACATAGAGTTGCCAAAAAATAGAACAAACTTCCAGCAGAGGTTGTAAACAGCAATACAATCAAAACGTTCAAGTTGCAGCTCGATAAGTTCTACATAAATCGACAATAAATAGCTAAACTGTTCCCTTTCTTCATATTTTGAGAAATAGAAATGGCACATGAAGCTCTCTTAGACTTTCTACTTCAAAATGATTTTCTTGCAATAAAAAAGCAACCTAGCTTTGGCCAATAGGCCAATTGTTGTCTTAAAACACTTTTAAACACTTGTAAACCATGCCAATGCCGGACCATAACAAAACTGGCCAAGAAAGCTGAGTTGAACCTTCCATGTACGTTCACAACGAGCATCGCACCTAAAGCAGCGATGTGAGAAAAACCATATTAGTTCAGCCACCACCTCGTGCAGCATGTATGATTATGCTTCCGATCTGACAAATGTCAGATACAGCAGATCAATTTGTCCCTGACTGAACCACTGCACTCCAGTATCACATCAGTCAATAAATTGGATCTCTGAAATCTTTATGGCTTGCCAATATCCTCTGACGAGCAATGGAGAAATTTTTCTGGGCGCAGATCCCATGCATCTGGCAGCACGGCTGCAGTGAGCTGATACAGAGCTCCTGTCCATCTGGCGGCATTGCAAGACTCCAAGACGGCTGTCGTGAGCTGACACATCGCTCCTGTTCATCTGGCGGCGTTGCAAGACTCCAAGACGGCTGTCGTGAGCTGACACATCGCTTCTGTTCATCTGGCGGCGTTGCAAGACTCCAAGACGGCTGTCGTGAGCTGACACACCGCTCCTGTCCATCTGGCAGCGTTGCAAGAAGGCTGTCATTAGCTGACACACCGCTCCTGTCCATCTGGCAGGGTTGCTAGACTGCAACACGGCTGTCGTGAGCTGACACACCGCTCCTGTCCATCTGGCAAGGTTGCTAGACTGCAACACGGCTGTCGTGAGCTGATACACCGCTCCTGAATGTTACGTCGTAAAATATTCCCTGAACTCTAGCGACACGAAACAAATCCTTTGCTGGTTATTCATGTAAATCTACCGTTGACGTAAATGACCAAAGGAAAACATAAATAATTTGTTTCAAACTGTTAAAGCTACTTTGAATGTGAAATAAAACATATTTTCAGTATGCAGTAAAGTAATCCATAGATATATCCTCTAAAAAAAAATTAGTATGGTACGAAATCAAAATGTATACTGCGGTGCCCACCCTGGTGCATACGATGGGGTAGTGGCTCCGTGCCGTTATGTTGCGTGTAGCTGGACACATTTGCCGGCCATGTTACGAGCATATTGTTGGAATCTTCCTACATAACCTAACTTAGAGGCATGTGTTTCTAATAAGGGGGGCAAAAATACGTGTTTCTAACCTGCGGAAATAACGTACGTATTATTCTATTGTATGTAGTTCTAACCCGTGAGGCAAACGTACGGGTTATTAATTACATATTGACTACCCCATTGTATCCAACTGCACCACCATAACCACCATGGTATCCGAAATGATGTATCTTTCAGAAAAAAAATCACCTCTGTGGCCTATTAAAAAAAGCAGAGCTGACATTCGTAATTTTTTTCCAAACTATGTTATTAAATACTTCAAGCACTTGCTGTTCAATATACTCTTTCTGTAAAAAATCAATAGCTTACTAGATTTTTGTAATGGACTTGTTGAAATAATTCCGACGAAAATCCCACACCTCTGACAGCTGTACGACTCAGAGTGCAATTTACTATCCCTAGTTTTTATTCATCTGGATCGAATTCCTTCCGACGAAGGTCCCGTACCTCTTGCAGCTTTACGACTCTAGGTGTAATTTACTATGCATAGTTTTTATTCATCTGAATCGAGAGGGAGGTTAGGACAACAACTCGTTCATCATACCGTTTCTCTACTTGGAGTCTATTTACCTTTCACCAGTAAAAATAATACAGTAAAATGGTTACCTCAGTTGCCCGTTATTTGTGATAATTTCTTGGTGAAGTGTATCAATATCAATTCCACTTGTTCCAACCTCGGAATGATCGTCATCTTCATAAAAAAAGTATGACCATGCAAAAAGCCCTCCAATGCTATTTCCCAACATCTTGAGAAGGGAACGGTAGACCATTACAGCTGCCGGCCGTTAGACCATTACACAGCTGCCGAGCGGTCTATGACGTGCTTAGCTGCATCAGTTCGAGTAAGGGCGGCTTATGAAACCACCGGTAATGAGACTCATTGAAACACAAGTTGGAGCGTAATCAGAGTCAAGGAGAATGCTCCTTTCATGGCCAAGCGAGGCAGGTAAGCGTTATCGCTGCGCCCCGTCGTGTCCTTTATGAATAAGCAAATTACCAACCAAGATCCCAGCATAATATGCATATGCAACTTTCATCAGAAGCTTAGATTTTATACCTGTAGCTCTAGCCTCAGACTCTGTCGCGTCCGAGCTCGAACAGGTATTGATTCGATTAATATCATTGCTTCTCGTGCTTTGGAGACTACTGTCACACAGTGTGTACATATG
>SDVV010036652.1:0-10927 GCA_016164225.1 Gammarus roeselii
ATATACATACATGAATGGTCCGAACTCTAGTTCCAGGAATGATTTCGATGGTTTGAATTGAGTGGTTCTAAAATGCATTTCTAGATCGATTGAAATATTCTTAGTACGCTTCTGACAGCGACCAGCACAAACTCTTACTGTGGAGCGTGGCTCCATGGTGTGTTCCCTTGCCTTGACTGGAGATGGGGTGAGGCACGCTGGGGATCTGGGGATGTTCAAGTATGCATTTAAGGGCCAACTTATGGCCCCATGTCTGCAGATTCATCTTCAGCATCTTCGGCGTGTAAACCCACTCCTGTTTCAGCCTGATCAGCTGTTCAGGAACCGTCTCAAGTCGGTGAAAAGGGTGAGAGCATGCAGGGTTAATGCTGCCCCATCCAAGGCACCGGGGTGGGTGTCGCCCAGGTGTGTGATGTGGCCTGGAAGTAGTGGCTTGTGTTCCGACACGGCCCTGTGGTTGTCAAACCCGGTATCGAACCAAGAGGACACCTAGGGTCTGGGTGGCTATTTTTAGGGTGGAAAAGCCAGTAGGGTGCCAGAGCGGAACGCCCGAGGTGCCCAGTTTATTAGGTGAAAAAGACAGTAGGATGTCAGAGAGCTGTACGCCCGAGGTGCCCAGTTTTTATTCTGTAGCCCAGGTAGAAACCTTGCCCCAAAGGCCAAAACCCGGGTTGGAGTGCGCAGACTTGGTGTTTGTTTGGCAGGCTCCACACCTTACCTCATGAACGGCTTGGCTGGGTATCCGTCATTGCTTACACCTGGACACCCAGTACCTGTTTTTACTAGCTATACGTTACATCGTCCTGATGAACCACATGTCCTTGTTACTTACTTATAAGTCATAGCTCATTTGAGTATCCACAGGATATTTTGTGAATTATATTTTGCAGTAAGAAGAATGAACCGGCCGACCACTAGATACAAACTGTAACTTATTAATTTTGATCTTTTATTACGCTAATTCAAACACTGCATCCGCTAATTCAGCTGGTGTTCAATGTTGCTAGCACTCTGGCGACGATTGTTTAACCTTAGCCATGGGCCCGTAGCTCCCTGAAGAGGCGCTGTAATAATCATAGTCGGCATTAATGTGTTATGCATAATTTATGTCGTTTTGCAGCCTTCCACAGTCGTAAAATGCTACAGACTTTTTTTTTGTAGTATTTAGATATTTCGTTTTTCTCTCTATGTATACGTGACCTCCCAACCCCATGTATTCGTGATTACCCAGTTCCATGTATTAGTTATTTTCGAGCCCCATGTATTCGTGTTTTTCCACCCCATGTATTTGTGATTTTCCAACCTCGTGTATTCGTGATTTTCCAACCTCATGTATTCGTGATGTACCAACCCCATGTATTCGGAATTCTTACCTCAAAATAGTCGTTGTCTGTAAGATCATTAATGATAATATCGTAAATTATATTTCCTTCCATGAAGTACTAACCTGTGGCCCAATGCAGTGAGATGAGCTGTCAGTCACGAATTCAATTCAAACTTTCTTTGCGCTAAATCAAATACTGTATTTGATAATGAAGTTTGTGTGCTAGCAGAATAAAAGTATCCCCGTAGGTGGATAATATTTGCGCATCTGAAAAACCTGGCGTCTAGGGTACACCTAACCCTAACCACCTACACTCGCGAACCCTTCGCTTTGCGTCACAGGGTTGAGTGCCTACCCACGGTATCAATCAGCTGTTGCGACACCAGGCGTCCGTGAAAGGACGCAGTGTCTAAATTAACTTTTTGTTCGTTATTCGTTCAGGGATGTATTTCATGTGTATATGCATAGTGCCTATTCAAAGAAACAAACACACCATTTTATTCAATATCACTCGCGTATCCAAATTTTCCGTAGAGCCACGCAGTATTTGAAACGCACTTGAATCTGGATACATTTCTGGAAGCAATTCTGTGTAAACAAGCCGTATGCTCGTTCTGCATGGCCTCACTCCCAATAAAAGTACCTTAAACTATTGTCCGTACTCTTCTCTTAACGCTAAATGAGCTGCCACGTGTTGCTGTGCTTGAAAACTGCATCTGCAGTTAGTACTCGACACTGCGGCATCTGTACATGGAGCTCTTTTTTTCTTGGTACTGCGGTGTATCTTTGCCAAGTACTGACATGTAAAAATCTGAGTCTGTTCACACCTTCATCAACCGACCGCGGTACATGTTCTTCCCAATGCACCAATATTAGCGAGGATAGTCTCTGTTTATATGGATCGCACTTGCTTCAATATTGATATTCTCATCATCATACGACTGATTGATGCGGGTGGAGTGTGCGATCGATCGTTTTGCTGTCAATGGTGCGGCACTCCCGCCTTTGTCATCATTTGTTGATCATTAGAATGCAGTGTTTCAAAGTTAGAATAAAACAAACCTTGTAGCTGTGAGTTCATCCGTACGCCATTGTTTGGCGTTCTGTCTAATGTTCGAGTCACTCCTTTACACTTCTTTTTTTAATGGTTGCATGTATTGCATATGTTGTGATGAACCACAGTTTAAAGAGAAACACCTGTGAAGGCCTAACGTGGCCACATCTGGGCCACATGCACGAGAGGGCCATACAACCTATTCGGAAGTACTCGTCTCCGAGATGTTCTTAGTCGATGGAGGAAACATGAACATACTATCTGTTACAAAGATGGAGTTTCATTTAAACTTAATTTCAATAGAATTGTATGAGGTTAGGTAAGTTTTTATGGTTGAATGTTTACAGCCAAATGTTTGGAGGAAATGCAAGTGTGTAAATACATACAATAAAACATAAAATCTTGGTGCAGGGACTCGGTGCAGGGATGTCGTTAACAAAACGTGAAATTAAAAATAAGGTCTCTATCTTTGTTGCCGATAGTGCATCCTTTGTTCTATAGAACTAGTAAGTCATGTGTATAACAAGATACACTGCTCGATGAAGTTGTACTCATAGTGAAATGAGTATCAGATTTGCTGGGCAAATCTGTACCCTGAATTTAAGATGTATTATAGAGTTCAGACAGACAGAAACCTACTCTTTTGTTTCAGGGAATTGACAAGTCATGTATGTAACCGATTGCATTACTTAATGTGTATTAAAGAATTAAGAAACTCATAGTAGAACGGCAGAAAACCACCAGGCATCTCGTGAAAAAACGTCTTTTATTATTTATTACACTTGAGAATTGGAAATCTATTGCAATGCATTAGCTCATCAGGTGGGAGTTGGACATAAATCTAAATTACTTCAAATTTATGAAAGAAATGGAGCCGGTTGAGGTGATGAAAGCAATGAAGGCTCCTGGTTTGGATGGATTTTGCGATTGAGTGCCTGAAAAGGGGTGGAGTAACAATTATCGAATAGCTGGTGAGGATACGGAATTTGTGTTTTGTGCCGATGGTGTCGCTGATTGAGGGGCGCAGTGCTTGCATTGTTCCACTGTATGAGGGAAAACGAAATCAAAAAGATTGCTACCACTCAAGAGGTTTCAGTTTGTTATGTGTGGTCCGTAAATTGTACGGGAGAGTGAGTGTTGATCAAAAGGATTAGAGATTGTATGGATGGTGTAATTGGCGAAGAACAGTGTTGTTTTAAGAGTGGTAGAGGGTGTGCCGATCAGATTTTAGCAGTAAGACAAGTCTGTGAGGAGTACCTTGTGAAGGGAAAGGATGTGTTCTAGGCCTTCACATATTTGGAATTTGTGTGTTAACGCTCCCGTGCCAAATAATAATTGTTTTTCAGATAATCCTCTAGATACCAAATTTTGGTCCCTAGTTTGTGCTGGGAACTTGAACCCCACGTTTATTTTGCCTTAATATTGGTGGTCGTGTAACGTTAACTGTGTAGTCACTTTAGCCCGCTAATAGGCCAGCAGAAGTGAGCCCCCTGGCCCCTGGCGCGAACCAGAGGGCCGATGATGAGTAGAAAGAAACTCCATTTAGGAGGGACCTGCATCCCCTCCAGAGTGCCGAAGACCAAGATTCCAACGGCCAAGAACGTCAGCCTCTCCAAGATGACCAGCCACACACACCTCAGCAGCAGAAGACGACCAGAGAGACATCGACGAGCTAACCAGGAACGTCCAGGAAATATTGAATCTTACAAGCCAAACGACCGGCCTCTCTGAGCAGTCAGCAAAAGTTTTCGTCGCAGAACCTGGCACAATTGACGACCGTCTAACGAGACTCTAGGGTCATGTCAAGACCATTTTTCTCCATATCCACGAACTAGTAATGAAGCAACTAACAAAAGAACCCGCAACTTACGCAAATATTTCCACCTCTACGTCCGACGACAACTTAGACAACTCTTCACCCTACCAAAACCCCGACCGAGCTCCAAGGGCTGCAAAGAGGAAGCAATACACGCCATTCAATGAACACAACTTGTTCAACAATGATCATACCTTTCCCAAACACCTGATGACCACGTTCGACGCCAACGACAGACCGGAAATTTGCCCATACAATCTGCGAAAAGAGCTGGGCTCTTTCACTGGCCGCCCAGTCCTGAGTGGCCATAACACGATTCTCTCCAAAAACAGACTCTGTGGAAAGCCATGCAAAATAGTGCCACCCCCGACTTTCTCTACAAGTTCAGGTTTGATCTTTGTTGAAGATATCCCGAAGGAGGAAATCGAGGAGTACATCATTGGACTCGTTCAATACGAAGATTGCGTTGTCGAAGCAAAGGTCGCACCGAGGATCACACCAAGAAAAGAGACTACCACAGCCCTAATACTAAAATTCAACTGCCCTACTTCACCAAAATATCTAGACATTCCCTTCTGCGCTACCAAAACCAAGGTTACGCCATTTGAGAGACATCCGATGCGATGTTATAATTGCCAGAAATACGGACACACGAGAGGAAACTAATGGTAAGCAAAGATGCTCATACTGCTCCCAGGACGACCGCGACAAACGGGAAGGTCCTCAGTCGTGCCACTCCGAGGAACAGCACTGTTTTTATTGCAAAGTAGACAGACACCCCACCAGACACAGAGATTGCCCAGAGGAGGAGACTGAGAGAGCGATCCTCCAATACCAGATAGATCACGGTCAGGCGACGAGAGGCTGTAGTCTCGATGCGCTCTTCTCAGAATGACTCTCCTACCCAGGAAGAAAAGACCGTAATCATTCCCCACCCACTTCCTCGTAACGTTCAACGAAAGTGGTGCCAGCAAAGTTGCCTTTTCAAGTAATCCATTTATAATGATGAAGTCACTCACCGAACAACTGGGAACAACTGGCCTACGTCACAGAACGTGAGCAAAGTAACGCTATACAAAAGATTATCCACATAAACAAACTCAAAGTTACAGTTGATATACATCCGTCCTTCAACGATACCAAACGAATTATATACACCTCCCGCTACACACCTTCAACCGACCTCAAGTGATTTTGCAGATCTGGCTGAGGATTACGGAGTTACAGAAAAGTCTGTCTAGCAACATTGATAAAATCACGTAAATCAAGTTTTACCACATACCAAATTAACTACCTAGGATACGACGCACCGGAATTCACAATAATCCCGGGTGAACAAGGAAGAACCAAAACCTACCCAGTTGCAGCATGGCCTCTAATGTGCAAAAAATGCTTTGAATACGGCCACGTCTTCAAATACTGTCAGCACCATACACCCCAACGTTGTAAGAGGTGCGCCGGCAAGCACGACAGAAAGACTGCACAGCCCGCCACAATAAATGCTACCACTGCTCATGCTTCCAGGAGGCAGGCGACCGCGAATGTCGAGTACACATGACCCAAATTGAATAACAATCACGCAAAACGAGCGCAGAGTTGCACGGAAACAAACCATCCAAATCTGGAAAGACGATAACTCAAATCGCCTTGAATATGCCAAAGCAGTCAAATCGTCAATCCAACCAAACTCCACGACGACATCCACACATCATCAGAACTACATCGTAACAAGACTCCAACACTCCTATCTGACTGCAGTGCTTCCTCACTCAGCCCAGCGACCGCTCCCGCACCAGAGACTTGCAGTCCTAGAAATGATTTATGCGGGGACCAGGAGGACGACGAGATGGATGCATCCCCCGCAGTCAACCACGCAGCAAGGCTTACTACTATAAAAACGAAAAGGCAAAGAGATGAAGAAATCTCCGATATCCAGGCGCCACTGAGCAAAATGATCAGTAACAATTCTCAAATAACGGCCCGTCAGGACCAAAACACAGAACTTCCTCCACCTGTCTCAAAGGCGGCTTCATTCGTGCGAAACCACTTCGAGGGACACGATCCCCCGTTAACAAACTCAACTCACGAACACGCCACCATCGAAAACGATCTTAGCCTCGCTGACTGCGCTCATTTCGAAAAACTCATACGCGAGACCTCTGAACAACCAGTCAAATTTCCTGGCCCAAATACCTCGCACTCCACAAAAACACGCAGATAAAAAAGGCTACCTCAAAAGAAGAGCGCACTCGCTCACAAAGCAAACACAAAGAGCACACACGCTCGTTTCCCCACATGAGCACTCGCAACCGCAGACCACCTTCCACTCTTCCTTGAACACTCCCGACCCGGAATCCCTGGGCAAACTCAAAAACGCGAACACCACCAAAGCTCCAGCAAATCACGCGACCACTCTAGATCATCAAGGTCAGAGTGCGAACAGCCTTCAAAATTAACACCAAAATACTCCAGTGGAACTGCCTGGGACTCTGAAACGAGAAAGACGAATCACTATCCTTAATCGCCACCCATAAACCTTTGGTGATAGGCCTCCAAGAGATCAAACTCAGAGAGACCACCACCTTCAGAATCCCCCAGTATATCATACACCGCAGCGAAGGACACCAACGTGACTGCTCACGGCGGTGTGGAACTTATGATCCACCAAAGTGTACCTCACCTCCCCCTTCCACTGAGGACAAAACTGCAAGCTATCGTCATGAAGATATGCGTCTCAAGGCCAATAACAGCGGTATCCATCTACTCGTCACGAAGCCATGACCTCTCGGAAGCACTAATGTCCGAATTGCTAAACCAACAGCCCTCGCCAATACTACTCCTTGGAGACTTTAATGGCTTCCATGAAAAATGGGGATGCGTGAAAACAGACACCAGAGGAGTATTAATAGCTAACCCCATAAACACTCACAACCTGGTCTTTCTCAACGACGGACAACCCACCCGAATCACCCCCGAAAGTGAAACTGCCATCGATTCATCCATATGCTCCCCCACTCTGGCACCCCAACTCTTCTGGGGAGTTTTGCCTTCAACACACGACAGCGACCATACCCCAGTCATCATACCGCTTCTTATTAACTAACCAAGAAACCCTGCCCCACAAGAACTTCGGGTTAACTACCGGAAAGCCAGCTGGGTGGAATACTCTGCACACATCGCGTGGAGCAAAATGGACGGCATCCCCGAAAACATTTCGGAACACGAACTCGTCGCCCAACTATGCGAAACGTTTCAAGCTGCAGTCGAGGTAAGCATTGCCACAATATGCGTCTTAAACCTTCTTTCCGAAACTATAGTGGTGCCGAGAGGTGCAAGAAGCAAGAGATAAGCGTGAAAAGCTATACCATGCCTACCGACGCACACGGTCCCCCAGGAACAGAGTAGCGTGGAAAAGGGTATCTGCTGTATACCGAAAACTTCGAATGGAGAAGAAACGTGAAAGCTGGGCTCAATTAGTCAACACTATTAATCGAAACACCCCCCTTTCCCAATGGGGCAAAAAAATCGACGTATTCAGGGGAAACCCGAACGACCTATTAACATCCTTTCAGACGGAGGCAGAACTTATTCTTCCCACGCGGAAATCGCAAATAAACTAGCTCAGACGTTTAGCCAACTTTCGCAATCAATAAACTACACGGCTGCTTTCCAACGGGAGAAGGACTTGCGAGAAAGTGAACATCTTGACTTTACTTCTAGAAACGAAGAGGCCTACAACAAACCTTTCTCCCTCCACGAATTACAGAGCACCCTAGACCATACACGTGAAACTTCACCTGGGCCAGACCGGGTACACATCAACATGATCAAGAATCTCCCAGATGGCGCCCGTGAGCACTTAGTAAAAGTGATCAACACTCTGGATTCAAACTCATTTTTTCCCGATCAATGACGGGAGATTATAATTATCCCAATATCCAAACCCGGGAAATTCCACGGTGACCCACATAACTATCGTCCCATCGCTCTTACAAGCGTCTTCAGCAAGACCATAGAAAGAATGATAACACGCGCCTTGTCGACTACCTTGATATGCAAGCAGGCCTGAACAGCATTCAGTGTAGCGGCCGCAAGAGCCACTTTACGACGGACCACCTTGTAAGACTGGAATCTGACATTAAACAGGCATTTGTCCGAGGGGAACACGTGCTTTCCACAGTTTTCGACGAGAAAAAGCATACGATACTATCTGGATATATGACATCATAAAGGATCTCCACCGCAAAGGGCTGAGAGGCCACTTACCACGGTACATCCACCAATTCTTGCAAAACCGCACCTTCAGGGTTAAGGTCCTGCGCGACGGAAGATTGCTTTCATCACTATACGTGGACGACTTATAAATTAGCTACAGGCACCTGAGCCTCTTAACAATTCAACAGGAACTCCAGCAATGTCTAAACCTAGTCGGGAACTGGGCCTCCTAAAACAGATTCAGATTCTCTCCCTCCAAAACGAAAAGCATGCACTTTACTCTTGTGCCCGGCTTACACCTAAAACCAGCCCTACCAGCAAAAAGGCAACCGGACTTATCTTCTATGAAACCTCCCTGAAATTTGGAGCCGATATGTTATTCAGAACAATAATACGCTCGCGCATTGACTATGAAGCAATTGCTTACGGTTCAGCAGCCAAAACCACCCTTGAACCTCTCTCCATCAAAGTAAATAACGCCCTGCGTATCACAACCGGTGCGTTCCGTGTCACGCCCATCAAATTCATGAACGTGCTTGCTAACGAGCTTCCTCTTCCGCTCTGGATATACAAACTCTCACTACAGTACTATTTCAAGACAAGAAGCTACATCAATAGCCCAGCACTCGGTGACATCACCAATATTCTTGATAAACGCCTCTTTGCGGCTAAGAAGAGCAATCAAGCCTTCATTCGTTATCGAATTCTTCAAATCAACACACCAACGTGGATGATCAGCTCACCACTGGTCAACCTACATTTGCAAACGTACCCCAAAGCACCAACCCCAACCAACACGTACCGCCGAGAATTCTCACGACTTCTTGATGAACAGTCCTCAGAGCACCGCCATATATACACTGACGGCTCCGAAACATCGGACGGAGTGGGAGCTGCCGCCATTCACGAAGGGACCTCGCGTTCGGCCACCCTACTCCGAGTCCTCTATATCCTCTGCAGAGCTGCACGCACTCGAATTGGCCATCTCCATTACCAACAATGACAGCCTCCCCGAAGATGTTATATTTTCAGACAGTCTGAGTGTTCTCACCCAGCTGAAAACTCTGCACGTTGATCACCTTGCCCTTAGGAAAATGCAACACGACCTATTTACGATGACCGGGGCGGGCCAGGCGGTCGAGCTCTGCTGGATCCCTGGACACGCGGGAATAAGAGGAAACGAGCGCGCAGATTCCTTCGCTAAACAGGTGTCTACCCAGCGAGAACAATTCATCTCCATACAGTACCCAGACTGGTTCCCAGTCATCAACTCACGTCTAACATCACGATGGAATGATTCTTGGCAACAAAGTGGACAAAAAATGTTTGCAGTTAAGCCATCCGTGGGAGAGTGGGACGCCAGGCTTTCTAGTAGGGGAGACCAAGTGTTCATTAACCGTCTATGCACGGGACACACGTGGATAACCCACAATCACCTAACTGACGTAGACATGGGACCGGACGCACCACCATGCCCCTGTTGCCACCAAGTAGCAATCAGCGTGAAACACTAACTTCTGGATTGTGACGCACTCGCAGCAGCCAAACAAGCCTTCTTGAGCCCCCCGTGCAACCTACGACGCCTGCTCACAGAAATAGAACACCGGAAACCGCCCTACGGGGGAGTCTGCTTTAACTTCGCGTTGGGACTCCGGTCGAACATGGAAGCAAATAATAATATTAATATAGAACACCGGAAAAAACTGATCACTGACTATATGACGCCGTAAAAAAGTAACGAAGTTTGAAAATCATCTCTGATCCTGAACTCGCTGACCTCCCTGCGTATTAATTGTGAATCTTAACTTGACTCCGCGCACGAAGCTGTGCAGAATCAACGGATCGTCGTGCCCTACGGGGAGCACTCGGTGACTACACGTTGGAGCTCCGGTGGAGAACAGAGGAGGCTGCTACTACTCCTCTACTTCAAACCTAAAGTGACCGCCCTATGGGGAAGTTGCATTAACTTCGCGTTGGGACTCCGGTGGAACATAGAAGCAAATAATAAATAAATAATTTAAACCTACTCTGTCTGCGTTGAACCTACTCTGTATCTGCGTTGAACCTACTCTGTATCTGCGTTAAACCTACTCTGTATCTGCGGTAAACCTACTCTGTATCTGCGTTAAACCTACTCTGTCTACGTTAAACCTACTCTGAATCTACGTTGAACCTGCTCTGTATCTGCGTTTGGCCTACTCTGTATCTGCGTTAGACTTACCCTGTTTCTACGTTAGACCTACCCTGTTTCTACGTTAAACCTACTCTGTATCTGCGTTAAACCTACTCTGTATCTGCGTTAAACCTACTCTGTATCTGCGTTAAACCTACTCTGTATCTGCGGTAAACCTACTCTGTATCTGCGTTGAATCTACTCTGAATCTACGTTGAACCTACTCTTAATCTACGCTGCACCCACTTTGCCACTCTTCAATTGCCCTACGGGGGAGTCTGCATCAACTTCGCGTTGGGACTCAGCTGGAAAACGGAAGCAACTACTACTACTGCTAGAAAATCT
>SDVV010036653.1:0-10927 GCA_016164225.1 Gammarus roeselii
GAGTAGCCGTGAACCTTGTACGTACCAATTTCGACGATACTATCTGTGCGCACTGGCGTATGGACATATACATGAGGTTCTGAGGGGTTGGAGGCGAGGATTCGTTTCGGTTCATCTGAGTCTTTATCTTACCTAAATGAATAAATTGTATTTATACAACTAGACCGCGTAGCTGTAAATATTGTGTTGCGTTGCGTTGCTTTCGGAGCTGAATTTGCCCGTGTAGCCACTGACGTTGTACTAATCTTGATGCTACCTGTACGCACTAAGGTGCGTCCATATCAGTTAATGTTCTAAAAACAATGGAAGCGGAGGTCCGTTTCGAGTAAGCGTTTTTTCTTTTGCGCACCAGCGTGCGTCTGTTATTGCTAAAACTTTCACTTTTTTCTAACGTTGAAAGCGTTGTTTTGTTTTTTCCTCGCACACTTAGGCGTGCGAGCCTGCTTTAATCAATGATCGTCGAGCCCTACGGGGGAGCCTATTATGACTTACGTTGAGGCTCTGGTGGAAATGGGGATCAAATCAAATCAAATTCGTCGCTGGAAAGCTGGTCACAGCGTAGCTGTCACTTGACGTTAACGAGTGGGGACACACCATACTCGTGCTGTGGCATCAGTATTTGCATGCCGCCGCTACATTCGCAATCTGCCCATCAGTAAAGCGTTGCTTTGCATTTGTAGGCCTAAATCACACTGCCTTTATTTATCATCAATGGCTTTGTTATTGCTAGGATAATGTTGAGACTATTTTTAGGTTAGTATTTTCTCCATATCTTATTGAGTAATTGAAATTTAGAGTCGTTCGGTTGCGTGTTGTGTGTGTGTCTTCACTTTTTTTTTCTTGATAAGATGGAGCGTTTTCCGCATCTATCGTAGTTTTAACTATGACTAGGACTCTAGCTACGACAGTTTTTCCTCGAAGCATTAGCCATCACTAAGAAAAGCAGAGGGCCAAGCACATTACCGTGTGGGACACCACTACAAACTTCCACTGGTGCAGAGGTCTCCCCATCTACATTCACACAGTGTGGGTTCGGCCTTGATTTTTTTATCTGTTCATAAAACATTCCTTAGATACTATGTTATGTAGTTTTGATGATGGTACACTGTGATTTACTTCGAATAATGATACAGATATAGACCGTAGGCCGGGCATTTAGGGTCCGGCCAGAAGGGCCCGTCACCCACACTTTGGGTGCTCCTCTCCTGAAGCTTAGGCAAATGATTTTGCAAAATCTTGATAAATCACGTTCAAATTTGATCCATCGCACAATGCATTCATTATTTCATCATAATGCACTTGTAGTTAGGTCAATGTGCTTTTCTCACTTCTATAACTGTGTTTGTTGACTGTCGAACCATTTATATTTTTCAAAAAATTCACTGTTCCTCCTCTGAGTCCTTTCATTACTTCTTCGATTATTTTTATTACGTGTGATGTCAAATAAATTGATCTGTAATTTGATCGGCTTGTGACGCTGTCTCCTTCTGCTTGAGGGAAGATAACAGCATGTATAATTGCATGTGTGATATCAGGTATTCAGGTGTCTGATGACCTCGCCACAGGGAAGATAACAGCATGTTTAATTGCATGGTTGATATCAGGTATTCAGGTGTTTGATGGCCTCGCCACAACATGTGTAGTGAGCTCGACAGGATCTCCTTGCATGATTCCAATAGAATATCTGAACGCCGTCTGGCCCGGGTACGCTTTTGCCAGCCGTGTCATAGATAGCTTTAGTTATTGGTATGTCTTTTATTATGTCTTTTTTTTAAATGTTACATTCGTAGTCTGTCGACCGTGATAGTTCTAATGGCGTATGTCTGACGATGTTGTCTGTCGACCGTGATAGTTCTAATGGCGTATGTCTGGCGATGTTGTCTGTCGATCGTGATAGTTCTAATGACGTATGTTTGGCGATGTTGTCTGTCGACCGTGATAGTTCTAATGACGTATGTCTGGCAATGTTGTCTGTCGACCGTGATAGTTCTAATAGCGTATGTCTGGCGATGTTGTCTGTCGACCGTGATAGTTTTAATGGCGTATGTCTGGCGATGTTGTCTGTCGACCGTGATAGTTCTAGTGACGTATGTCTGGCGATGTTGTCTGTCGACCGTGATAGTTTTATGACGTATGTCTGGCGATGTTGTCTGTCGACCGTGATAGTTCTAATGGCGTATGTCGGGCGATGTTGTCTGTCGACCGTGATAGTTTTAATGACGTATGTCTGGCGATGTTGTCTGTCGACCGTGATAGTTCTAATGGCGTATGTCTGGCGATGTTGTCTGTCGACCGTGATAGTTCTAATGGCGTATGTCTGGCGATGTTTTTAGGGGCATTTTTTCCTTTATTACCTTGGAATGTGGCGGGTGAATGGTCTGCATAGCTCACGTTCAACATCACAATATTTCTAAGAAATTCCTCCAACGCGTCACAAATGTCAGGCCCTGCTCTGTTCCTCCACCTTTTGCCCGTACACCAGGCATTGTTGCTATTCTGTGATTTGTGACGGAACCAGCTACGTTTCTGTGCCCTGGCAGTTGCGTAAGCGGCGTGACTAGATTGTCTGCCTGGCATTTCAAACTGGTTTGGGTGTGTGGCTATCGGGCATGCCCAAAGTAGTTCAGGTGTTGAAACAGTAATTCTTCAAATTATTTCTTGAAGTATCTATGATAATACAATTAAAATACATTCACGACTTTACCCAGACCTAATGATCTAACCGCCTGTCGCTGCATCCTTGGGAAAATCGTGAACCCGCTATCGCTGCTGTATTGACCTGATTTGGCTGTTATATTGTAAGTGAATGATGACCTGTAACCGAAGTGCATCCGCCACTGTTTGATCAGCTGGTCAACTCGTATACATGCGAAAAGAAAGACCTTTGGTTTCATTAAATAGGACAAGAATATACAGCGTTCAAATGTTTATTTTATTTAAATCGTTTGTGGACATAAAATACGAGTTTCTAGACAAAATGCCAGCGGTCCTCAACAATATTAACCAAGTAAACACAAAAATGAAGATTTGACTATATTTGTCGTCTTTTGTTGCGTTAAAAAGAGACCTAAAACATTCAATTTGGACGAATGTCGGAAACATCACATTTCAACCAAGCAAGCGCCAAATACCACAACAACACGACAATTGAAACAACACGGCAATCTTATCATCTATCCCGCCTGTTCCGCTGCGTTGAGGGGGTACTTTCCAATGATGAGTGTGCCGGTGCCAGCGCCTTTAAAGGGGTGCCCTTCTCCCTGCCCCACGAAGTGGGATCACCCCCTTCTCCTGACGGGTACCCTCCAAAGGTCATGGCTGACGGACCCTTGAACCACTGGTGACTGGTTTATGGTCGGCAATCGAGGACAGATCACTCCGCAGGGTCGTGCCGAGCATTGACTGCCATCAGAATGACCAGAGAACTAGAGTTGGTGATATGCTCAATGTGTTGAAACTGGTTACTGGAATTACTCTGATGAATCAAATAGCCCCTTCAAACAACGCACGAGCTGGAGCAGCGATAGCACTAATGTCATCATTAGGAGGTTCAACTCTTTGGATACAAGTACACCCTGTGTACTGACGGAGCGTGCTGGTCGTGCTGCGTGTTTCCTCTGACTAGAACTTAACACTATCTCTGTTATTAACGTTCGCTCTATTAATTGGTTGTTGAACTGTGGAGAAACCATGCCAAAGGCTTTTAGTGTACGTTATCTAAAACTAGATTCTGACCATAATAGTTTAATTACCTTACGCCCACCTTCTTGCTTACGTCATTATTAATTCCTAACACTGGTGACCGTTGATTCCAATTGATCTTCCCTGGCCGCTACCGTCCGCAGTCAATCACTAAAATATGAACTATTCGCCATGACATCGCAAGTCAATATAGCACCATTCATCAGTGCGTTTCTAGTCAATATAGCACAAATTGGCAGTGCATTGCTAGTTAATATAATACTATTCATCGGTGCATTGCTAGTCAATATATCACCATTCATCAGTGCGTTTCTAGTCAATATAGCACAAATTGGCAGTGCATTGCTAGTCAATATAATACTATTCATCGGTGCATTGCTAGTCATTATAGCAGTATTCGTCAGTGCATTGCTAGTCAATATAGCACAATTTGGCAGTGCATTGCTAGTCAATATAACACTATCCATCGGTGCATTGCAAGTCAATATAGCACCATTCATCAGTGCATTTATAGTCAATATAGCTCAAATTGATAGTGCATTACAAGTCAATATAGCACTATTCATCAGTGCATTGCTAGTCAATATAGCACAATTTGAAAGTGCATTGCTGGTCAATATAGCACAATTTGGCAGTGGCAGTCAATAGAAAAATGTTACTTCTGTACCACACTTCAATTTGTTTTCTTTAAAATTCCTTAGGTTTTCATGATACATGCTCTGTAAAAATAGTGCAATAGACCTTTTATGAAAAAGTAAGCCTTCACGCACTGCTGTAGTCTCCTCGACCGCTCTCCTGCATTATGGTATCAGGGCTTTATCTTGGTCGGGCTATCCCTCACCGCCTCCGCGCGGCCTCGGGCGGGGGTATTGAGTATACGCTGGACTGCCCTCACTCTGACAGGCAGAAGCAAGAAGAAAACTATCAGACTGTTGCGATTTTTTTATCTTTGGTATAACATCCTTTGGGGATTGGTTTGAGTACTTGAATATATCTCGTTGTGGCATACAAGGGTTTGGTCTTATAGACCACTCTGCGTTTATTCAATGTCGTTTGCATGGATATTACTTGAAGTAGATATAGCGTGAATTGGAAAGTGGTTAACCCTGCATAGACGTAGTGCCCTGAACTATGGTTGAGAACTCTGCTTAGCTGAAATGGGCAACAAAACCCGGGTGTAGTGAAACTACGGTGCAACGTACTAAATAGCTCCGATGTGTGGCATTCTGGGGTATTGTCATCATCACTTCAGTGTGGATTGTGCAGAACAAACGTTCATGTCCCAACTCTCTGTCTTGCTATACAGTTAATCCATATCCATGTACGTTCCAAAAACTTTCATTCACCAGAGAGTGATTTACCTATCAACCTACCGAAAGTTACTGGAAATATGAAAACCCTCCTCCCTGCATGGTCATTTATTACATGGATGATCGGCGAACTTTAGCTGGCATCCGTCTGTTGGGACGTTGATTCCGTTCATTCACAATTGAGCGCCTCACACCACGAACTGACTTGGCAACTTGCTCACCTTGTCGCCTCATTCTAGAGTTACCACCGACCTACATACATCATAGTTGCTGTTCTTATGGTGCTGTCGATCTGCATCCAACTTGTCCTCACTCCCCCATCACTGAGCCCGTAAACCCGCCTTCTCCTCCTCTCACCCCATTAGGTGAGGCGGGCTTCTCATTATAATTCTCTCAACACTCATTAGAAGGCCATAGTGGCTTATTATACAGCATTGACCCGTACTAATTAGTGCACTAGTGCATCCTATTTGCTGCCCTCGTAGATGTGTGGCTACGAGCCCACCTTGTAGGGAATAGGCATCTTCTTAGCTACCTCCATGCAAACATGTGCCAGAAATGTCTTGTTGTGTTTGTTTCCGTGTCTTTGGCGGTTGATGGTAACGTTTGTGGATTTTTTTACAAAAAGGTCTCAGATATCTGAGTTCACACTTTGAAGAAAGATTTCATCTGAGTGTATACTTTTTTTAATTCATTTTAATTTGAATTTAAAATGTGGGTCCATTGAAGGTCAAGTTTCCCGGACTTGATCTAGACTAACATTTCAGTGGCATTCAATATTCTTCTTACTCCAACTGTTCTTTCAACTACCCAATCGTGCAATGCTATTCTTTAGTGTATAAGCCTGAAGTCGTCTACGGAGCGGAGAGATGAACAAATAAGAGTTTAAAACTGTACAGATTGCTGACGCATGCAAATGCTGCCGCACCTCTCATACTGCCGCCCTGATGGGTCAATGATGCGCTGCCTGCACACATTACCTAGCGTGTTCTCCACGCCTCCCACGCGCCCTCCTGTTCCTGCATTGGTTGGCTGTGTTAGCCTTGTTGGTACCATTGCCCTTGCTACGTGTTAATATGCTCTCATCCGGTATTACTGGGTCCGGCCAGAGCAGTGATGTGTCATGACTCCACCTGGCAGTGTCAGTTGGGCTCATTGGCCTATGCTGCCTCATCATTGAATTAATGAAGGAGCCAGCTGAGGTATGAAAGAAACGAAGGCCTGACAGTTGAAGGATGATTTTTTTAAGTGCAACTTTCACTGTCACCGGGGTCGAATCCAGGTCCTCGAAGTAGAGGCGAACTATCTGCCACTGAACCACTAGAATGTTCGATGGCTCTTGTTTGACATCAGGGTAACCGTAGGATTAGCGTGACATTAATCCTTTCACTGTGTGTATTTTGACTGGGCTGATGCAGAAACCAAGGTTTCCCTTAACTGTTTTCTTATTCAATCACGTTGTGGTCATTCGGTTCACGAGGTAGGCTGCTTCGGAAACAATTGCCATTGTTTGATCGCAAGGGTGTGTAGCTAGCTGGAAGGAATGTTAAATGATTTAAAAATATAGTTTCGCGAAATATTTTTTGTATTACTTTTTTATTTATTAACATTATATTTCGTTTATTGAGACATTGTTCCTACTACAAATACTACATGAGCACCTTTAATGTTAATTTTGCTGCACTTCGTAGTCGCGACCTTTCAAAATAATTGTACAGAATGCGCTACATTTCTGATGTTGGTGTACCAGCTAGTCCCACTATATTCTATCCAATTACTTGGAGATAATCAATTCCATGAAGCGTCTAGCTCCACCATAAAAGAGTCACGTGGCCGCGTGAAGGCAGTCAGCCGGAGCGGCCGCGTGCCGCTCCCTCGCGCAGTTATCTGTGTTTCTCTGGTCTGGTCTCCTTTCGCTTTATTTCTCTGCTGTCTGCCTAGCGCTATGTTTTTATCTGGAGCCTGTCTGTCGCTGTTTCTCAATTGCCTATCGTTGCGTTTCTCTGATGTCTGCCTGTCGTGTTTCTCTGCTATCTGCTTGTCGCTGGGTTTCTCTATTGTCTACCTGTCATTGTGCTTCTCGGAACTCTGCTTGTCGCTGTTTCTCTATTGTCTACCTGTCGTTGTGCTTCTCTGAACTGTGCCTGTCGCTGTGTTTATTGTCTACCTGTCATCGTGCTTCTCTGAACTCTGCTTGTCGCTGTGTTTCTCTATTGTCTACCTGTCATTGTGCTTCTCTGAACTCTGCTTGTCGCTGTGTTTCTCTATTGTCTACCTGTCATCGTGCTTCTCTGAACTCGGCTTGTCGCTGTTTCTCTATTGTCTACCTGTCATTGTGCTTCTCTGAACTCTGCATGTCGCTGTGTTTTTCTATTGTCTACCTGTGATTGTGCTTCTCTGAACTCAGCTTGTCGCTGTGTTTCTCTATTGTCTACCTGTCATTGTGCTTTTCTGAACTCAGCTGGTCGCTGTGTTTCTCTATTGTCTACCTGTCATTGTGCTTCTCTGAACTCTGCTTGTCGCTGTGTTTCTCTATTGTCTACCTGTCATTGTGCTTCTCTGAACTCTGCTGGTCGCTGTGTTTCTCTATTGTCTACCTGTCATTGTACTTTGAACTCTGCTGGTCGCTGTGTTTCTCTATTGTCTACCTGTCATTGTGCTTCTCTGAACTCTGCTGGTCGCTGTGTTTCTCTATTGCCTACCAGTCATTGTGCTTCTCTGAACTCTGCTGGTCGCTGTGTTTCTCTATTGTCTACCTGTCATTGTGCTCCTCTGAACTCTGCTTGTCGCTGTTTCTCTATTGTCTACCTGTCATTGTGCTTCTGTGCACTCTGCTTGCCGCTGTGTTTCTCAATTGTCTACCTGTCATTGTGCTTTTCTGAACTCTGCTTGTCGCTGTGTTCTCTATTGTCTACCTGTCATTGTGCTTCTCTGAACTGTGCCTGTTGCTGTGTTTCTCTATTGTCTACCTGTCGTTGTGCTTCTCTGAACTCTGCTGGTCGCTGTGTTTCTCTGCTGTCTGTTTGCCGCTGTTTCTCTGCTGTCTGTTTGCCGCTGTTTCTCTGCTGTCTACCTGTCGCTGTGTTTCTTAACTGTTTGCCTGTCAATTGGTTTCTCTGTTGACTACCTGTCGCGCTGTTCCTCTGTTGTGTGTCGTCCGTCCTTTTGTATTTTTGCTGTGTGCCTGCCGCTTTGTTTCTCTGTGATCTATCAGTCGCTGTGTTTTTCTGCTGTTAGTCACGCTGTTTCTCTATCGTCTGCTTCCCGCTGTTTCTCTGCTGTGGTTTATGTCGCCTTGTTTCTCTGGTGTCTGCCTGTTGCTGCTTTTTGAGTCTGCTGCGATACTGCTGTCTTTCTAATCCCTGTCTTTTTTCGTGCTCCGCATCGCCTAGAAAGCTGTTCAGCAATTGTCAGAAATCGTTGCTCTGCTTCGTTGTGAAACCGTGGCTCTTGCTCTGCTTCGTAGTGAAACCGTTCCTCTTGCTCTGCTTCGTAGTGAAACCGTTGCTCTTGCTCTGCTTCGTAGTGAAACTGTGGCTCTGCTTTGTGAAGAAACTTTCGTTTTTGCTGTGAGAAAACCTTTGCTTTTGCTTTGAAGAATTTTTGGTTTTTGTTCTGTGAGGAAACCTTGGTTTTTGTTCTGTGAGGAAACCTTGGTTTTTGTTCTGTGAGGGAACCTTGGTTCAGCTCTGTGAGGAAACAGTTGCTCTTGCTCTGCTCTGTGAAAAATCGTGGTTCTTGTTCTCCTCTGTAGGGAAACCGTGGCTCTTGCTCTGTTCTGTGAGGAAACAGTGGCTCTTTTTCTGCTCTGTGAGGAAACCGTGGCTCTTGCTCTGCGAGGAAACCGTGGCTTTTGCTCAGCTCTGTGAGAAAACCGTGACCCTTGCTCTGCTCTGTGAGGAAATCTTTTTTTTTTCTGCGAGGAAATGGTGTTTCTTGCTTTGCTCTTCAAGGAACCCGTGGCCCTTGCTCTGCTCTGTGAGGAAACCGTGGCTTTTTCTCTGCTCTGCGAGGAAAACCGTGGCTCTTTCTCAGCTCTGTGAGGAAACCGTGGCTCTTTCTTAGCTCTGTGAGGAAACCGTGGCTCTTTCTTAGCTCTGTGAGGAAACCGTGGCTCTTGCTCTGCTCTGTGAGGAAACCGTGGCTCTTGCTCTGCTCTATGAGGCAACCGTGGCTTTTGCTCTGCTCTGTGAGGAAACCGTGGCTCTTGCTCAGCTGTGTGAGGAAACCGTGGTTCTTGCTCAGCTGTGTGAGGAAACCTTGTTTTTTTTTCTGTGAGGAAATGGTGTTTCTTGCTTTGCTCTTTAAGGAAACCGTGGCCCTTGCTCTGCTCTGTGAGGAAACCGTGGCTCTTTCTCTGCTCTGTGAAGAAACCGTGGCTCTTGCTCAGCTTTGTGAGGAAACCGTGGCTCTTGCTCAGCTGTGTGAGAAAACCGTGGCCCTTGCTCTGCTTTGTGAGGAAACCGTGGCTCTTGCCCTGCTGTGTGAAGAAACCGTGGCTCTTGCTCTGCTGTGTGAGGAAAGTGGCTCTTGCTCTGCTGTGTGAGGAAAGCGGCTCTTGCTCTGCTGTGTGAGAAAACCGTGGCTCTTGCTCTGCTGTGTGAGGAAACCGTGGCTCTTGCTCTGCTGTGTGAGGAAACCGTGGCTCTTGCTCAGCTCTGAGGAATAACACGTCATTGCCTGCCCTCCCGAACGTTATTGCACGTGCGTGTTCCAGTGGGCACTGATGCAGTCAAGATACCACGATATGAACTAAAATACAATCGTTCTCACCCCACTTGATAGTTTCAACTTTCAATGGTGGGACAGTTCAACTCCTGTCGGAAGTTTATAAAAGTTGTGGTTCTAACTCGAAATTAGTAAAAAAAAATCACCACTCTTATGATTGTCTTGATTGTGTCATGTCTCTTTGGGCATGAATTAGATGTATTTTGTTCCCGCCTTCCGCTCGTCTCGTTATCAGCAGTTAAACCTTGTGTATTGACTACTTCCATTAGTCAAGTTGTCCTCCCTCAACCTGAGCCGATTATATCATTGAAATCTTATCATCGTCATGCTGTATTGCCGGTATGGTATATCGTGTCGTATATGAAATCGAGTATATGTTTTACATATATTTGTAGATATGTATGTAGTCACCCATTTCGAAAACATTTTGTTGACAATAGTTTCTCCACACTCAATTACTACCAAGCCACGCTGAAAGAGATTTAGTTGCGTTCAAGTTTTTTTACCAACATTTATTCGCATTCCCGACCAAAACTGCGAGCGTGCTTGTCTTTATACTGGCTTGTGTTCTTGCTTGATTTCGATCATTTTTCTATAGGCTTCTAAATAAAGTTGTTCATATTTGCATTTAATCGATGTATCCCCATTATTACTAGCTATATCAATTACTTTGCTATAGCTTTACCAACATGAAGTACTGACCATCAATCAGGGTTGATCGGCTTATGGCATGGAAGCTGAGATATGTTGGAAGCGGGCACACTTGATATTTGCGAACATTCTTTGTGAAATCTTGACGTCCCTCCTTGTTGAAAGAGGCATTTCCTTCTATTTATTGACAGTGATGCATCATTGTAAGAGTAGTCACCATGCACGGTGCACCATGGTATTCGCATGGTGCATCATTGTAAGAGTTATCACCATGCACGGTGCACCATGGTGTTCGCATGGTGCATCATTGTAAGAGTTGTCACCATGCACGGTGCACCATGGTATTCGCATGGTGCACCATGGTATTCGCATGGTGCATCATTGTAAGAGTTATCACCATGCACGGTGCACCATGGTATTCGCATGATGCATCATTGTAAGAGTTGTCACCATGCACGGTGCACCATGGTATTCGCATGGTGCATCATTGTAAGAGTTGTCACCATGCACGGTGCACCATGGTATTCGCATGGTGC
>SDVV010036654.1:0-10927 GCA_016164225.1 Gammarus roeselii
GCACTGATTGTTCAAGGGGATAGGGCGGGGGGGGAATTGGTCCCTTGGGTCGCAAAAGAGCCCGATGAATCCCGGAGGGTGACCCATGTCCCCCGGGTCTTCCCGGGCTCCTCGAGTCCCCCGAGACCCCTCGCCTCAGCTCAGCTCGGTTTGCCTCGAATCATTACGGCCAGTTTCGGCTCGTCGCGACCAACTCGACTCGCCTCAACATGTTTCGACTGATCTCGACGCACCTCGACCAGCCTCGACGCGACCCTCGCCCTCTGCGCTAGCAATCCCCGGACTGCAATGGTTAATTGTTCTACTCATGCATCTCACAAACATTTTTCTGTGTATGGGTTTTACAGCGCTGAGAGGGGGGAGCTGAGGTTCCAGGATTCAGGTGGGCTTCTAAAGGGTCCCAGTTTCTCGAAAGGGTCCTAAAGTGTCTCAAGGGTGTCCCAAGGGGCCCCAGAAAGGTCCAAGTGGATCCCCCCAAATCCACCTGGTCTCCCAAGTCCCCCGGGTTCCCAAAACCCTGGGTCCCCGAGTCCCGCGGGTCCCACGAAAACCTCCCCTCTCTGGGTCACCTTGTCTCAACCAACCTCGATACATATAATATTAACAAATTCAAAATTTATCACTATGAAAAAAGGGCAGAAAAAAATAATAGAGCCCAGGCAAGAAGATATACTAAAATACTAAAATAAAGAATAAAGTGTTAATGATCTATAAAATGAATAATCATCCATCCACCCCAACTTGATTATTTACTATCGTATCTGCAATTATGTACGTTCCTGCCCTTCTTCAAATAAAGACCAGCTCGTTCTTGTATGAGTTTAGATTAATAATCTACTTGAAATTTATTTCAAGTTTTTGTCAATAATATGTCTACCATTTTTGTTAGGTTTCGTATTGCATTTACAGAACTTGTGGACAAATATGCCCAAAAGAAAGCCATCCCATAATGACTTCGTGAGTTACTCTCAACAAATTTGTTTAGGAAAAGTGGGTACCGTCAATATTCAAGATCACCGAGTACACATGGTGAGTCCGTCGCTTACGCATGGGGCCATGTTATATTGTTAGATTAGGATAACTTTGATGCTTCTGATGTGAGAACATATATATTGTCAATCCAATTTTTTTTTTGTGGTATGTATATATTTTGAATGCAATCGTTACACTTGGATAATTTTGACGTTTGTGTAGTTTTAAATTGGGGACATATATCACCGACTATACATGCGTAAGAAGATGTGATTTGATTTGGTCCTCAGTTCTATCAGAGCCTCAACGCGATTCTTAATAGGCTCCCCCGTAGGGCTCAATGATCATGGATTCCAGTAGACTCGCACGCATCAGTGTGCGAGAAAAAAAAATACAACGCTTATAAAAGTAGAAAAATTTGAAAATTTTAGCAATGTCAGACGCACGATGGTGCGAATAAGAAAAACGTATAGACGAATGGGACCTTCGCTTCCAATCATTAAGAACTTCAAGAGTAATATGTACGCACGCAAGTGCGTACATGTAGCATCGTCAAGACTAGTGCAAGGTCTACGGCTTCACGGACTAAGTCAGCTCCAACAGCAACTCAACACGACCTCGAGCGCCACGCGGTGCAGGTCGACCACAGTACTCTCTATTTAGTCAGGTAAGATTCAGACGGAACGAATCCTCGCCTCCAATCAATTAGAACTTCAAGAGTAATGTGTACGCACGCTAGTGCGCACAGGTATCATCGTTTGGACTGGTACAAGGTTTACGGCAACACGGACAAAGTCAGCTCCGACAGAAACGCAACACAATGTTTACAGCTACGCGGTCTAGTTAAGTACAGGTACAAATTAGTTATTTAGGTAAGATAAAGACTCAGACAAAACGAATCCCCGCCTCCAACCACTCAGAATTTCATGAGTATTATGCACGCGCGCCAGTGCGCACAGACAGTATCGTCGAAATTGGTACAAGGTCTATGGCTTCACGGATTAGATCAACTCCAACCACAACGCGTCACAGGGTTCATACCTATGCAGTCCAGGTGAACCCCAAAAACTACACATGGTCCGTGCACGCGCGGGCGAGCACAGACTGAAGAAAAAACACCAATTAACAAAATCACAAACAGAAACTCCCGCACAAACTCACTAGCATTATATATTAAACATAATCCTCAGAGCTGCCTGGATTTCCTCGTCTCAGCTCATCTCGGTTTTTCTGGAATAATTTCGGGCAGTTTCGGCTCATCGCGATCAACTCGACTTGCCTCAACATGTTTCTACTGATCTCGACGGACCTCGATCAGCATCGACACGGCTCTCCCCCTCTGCAGCAACGCAGTGGACTGTAATAACTAATTTCTCTACTCAAGCACTGCACATTTATACATTCCTGTGTGTATGGGTTTTACAGCGTTGGGAGGGGGGATTTGATTAGATCCGATCCTCAGTTCCACCAGAGCTTCAACGCGAGTCATAATAGGCTCCCCCTTCGGACTCGATGATCGTGGATTCCAGTAGGCTCGCACGCCTCAGTGTGCGAGGAAAAAACAAACAACGCTTTTAACGTTAGAAAAATTTGAAAGTTTGAGCAATGTTAGACGCACGTTGGTGCGCATAAGAAAAACACTTACACGAAACGGACCTCCTATTCCAATCCTTTAGAACTTAAAGAGTAATAAGTACGCACGCTAGTGCGTACAGGTAGCATCGTCGAGACTAGTACAAGGTTTACGGCTACACGGACAAAGCAAACTCCGACAGCAACGCAACACAATATTTACATGACGCGGCAGGGGTAAACAAGTCACGCTGTCGGGCCCTGCTGCCCGACACTGACCTCAAACCGCACTCATGACCCGGAGGGTGTGTGGCGGGGTTCCCGGCTGCACCCTTTAGCGCAAAAGGGCTAAGGTATGCGAGTGTGAGTGTATGAGGTGCGCATTGCCGTTGGCCACCCCCCTTGCTGGGAGATTTCGGCCTAGTGTCTGTATCTGTAGTAAAGGAGACCCACCAGCGTTTTTGAAAAATTGGCATTCTGTGACTGGTCAGTACTGAAGTGTGAGGCCATGTACCGCTACAGAAGAACTCACGCGGGCGTAGCCAGGACAGCATTCGCCAACCCAATGCAGGCCCGCTGCCCTGGTCACTGTAACGAGAGTGATTCTCTGTTGATGCTGCAGGAGCCGCCTGTTAGGCACGGTTTTGGAAACGCGTGTCGTGCACCAGAGGCAGTTGTTTTACCCCACCGCTCTGACCAACATAGTTATTGTTTGGTTGTTGCTGGGGATTGCTCGGATTGGCGTTTCGATGTCTGCTAGCTGCAGTAGCTACATCTTGCAGGTGCACCAGAGGTTTGATTTTTCTGGTGCATTGCATATGACGATAAGAGTCATTGCAAGCCCTTGGATTTAATTTTCTAGAATTTATCACTTATGCAGGGGTGAAGAAGAGAAAATTATGAAGAAGGAAGGTGTTCCCCAACCCGGTTGGGCCGCGACTCCGTGCACCGGTGAACTGAACAGATGGCTAGGGGGGCTCAATCACAGTTAAATTGAGCTGCTCTCACCGGTCAAAGGAGTAGCACTGGATGGCCGTCCAGCCGACCTCCTCCCTGATGTATCGCGCGTTGTCGCCATCAGAGTTGGGCAGCTGCCGCAGGCCAAAGATTGTCAGCACAATTCGGCTCTCCAGAGGAAGGATGTTGACGCGGGCACCGATATCCAGACTGTCGGAAGGGCATTGTAATTAGCTAAAACTTTATTGACCAAAAAAATCGAAGTATTCAAAATTTCAAGTGCATCGAAATGGAAATCATACGTACAGATACAAACACTAGGCCGAATCTCCCAGAAAGGGGGGTGGCCGACGGCAAGGCGTAACTCACACCCACATACGCTCACACCCGCACAGCTCAGCCCCTTTGTGCTAAACGGTCCGGCCGGTGAGCCCGCAGCACACAATTTGGGTCACGAGTGCGGTCCGAGGCTCCGTTGTCAACAGCAGGGCCGGACAGCTTCCACTGGTTTACCCCCGCCGCATCGTGATGGCCGGCCCCCTCCACCCACCACCATCCCGACAACGTGATGCCAATGGTGGGAAAGTCCATCAGAGCAGCGTCAAAAATCAACCATTCACAACCATTCTCCACTCACGCCTGTTCATTGCACGCTCTCTCGCCAATTCCACATTGAAGTCTTTCCTTCCCATAGCCTGCTTCACACAATCCATCCACCCAAACTTCGGTCTACCTCTCGGCCTGCGACCCCTCGCCTCCGCCTTCATCACCCTTTTTACCAATCTCCCTTCATCCACCCTCACCATGTGCCCGAACCATCTCAGATCACGCGAATCCACTCTGTCCTCCAACTTCTTCACCGTCCCCGTTCTGATTCGAACCACGTCGTTGGTGATCCGGTCTCTCATCGTAACTCCAGCCATGCTCCTCAAACATATCATCTCGAAAACATTCAACCTTCTTCTCTCCTCTGCTCTTACCCCCCAAGTCTCAGCTCCGTAGAGCACAGTTGGGACAACAAAACACTCATACAACCCTAACCCTCTCTTTGCTTCCATCCGCAACGTCCGACAGCTCATTACACTCGTCAGTGCACACAACACTTTACACCCCTCCTTCACTCGCGCATTCACTACAGTTACCACTAGTTCCTCCACCTCCGCATGGAAGCCCAGCTACTTAAAACACTGAACTTCCTCCAACAGCTCTCCACTTGGGTGGACACTAATTTTGCTCGCATCCACAGTCCTCGCCGTATCAGCCGCAAATTGCAACCGGCTCAACTGCCAACTCCCGCTCATTCGCTTCCAACAGCTCCAAGCCACGACCCAGCGTTCGCGTTCACCTCCCTGACCACTCCATCACTATAGAGATTGAACAGCCATGGAGACATCACGCAGCCTTGTCTCAGTCCGTTTTCACTGTGAACCAATCACTCACCTCGCTTCCCACTCAGACAGATGCTCGACTGCCAACATAGGAACCCTGCGCCGCTTTCAACAGATTTCCGCCCACTCCATACAAACGCAACACCCTCCACAGAGCTTCCCTGTCAATCCTGTCGTGTGCCTTTTCCAGATCCATGAAGGCCCAGAACACATCGTTTCCCTTTGCAAGGTACTTCTCACAGACCTGTCTCGCTGCAAATATCTGATTGGCACACCCTCTACTACTCCTAAAGCCACACTGTCCCTCCCCAATTGCGCAGTCCGTACAGTCTCTAATCCTTTTGATCAGCACTCTCCTATACAACTTACCAACCACACATAACAGACTGAAACTTCTCGAGTTGCAGCATTCATTTTCATCTCTTTGCAATTATACAGCGGAACAATGTAAGCACTGCGTCACTCAATCGGTACTAAGCCCGCCACAGAACACAAGTTCAGTAGCCTCACCAACCATTCGACAATCGTCATTCCACCCCTTTCCAGGCACTCGGTCGCAATGACATCCGAGCCAGGGGCTTTCCCTGCTCTCATCACCTCCACCGCCTCTTGCACCCCTTCCCTGCTTATGTCCGCCACAAGTCTTTCCCCCACAACTGCCATTCCAGCACCACCACCCACACCAACAATGTCAGCCTCTGTCATCCTCGACATTCATCACCTCATCAAAATACTCGGCCGACCTCTTCCGTACATCACCACTTTCAAACAACAACTGGCCGTTTTCATCCTTCACCACCTCCTCCTTTCCGGCCTCTCCCTTCCTCACTCTCTTCACTTCTTTCCAAAACATCTTTTTGTTCTCCTCGAAATTCTGGCACAACCGTCTGCCCCACCTGGCATCAGCGTCCCTTGTAGCTCTCCTCAGCACCCGCTTCACTTCGATTCTCATATCTTTATATCTATCATATGCCACCACCGACTTCACCTGCAACCACTCCTCAAACACTCAACGTTTCCGTGCCACCGCCAGTTTGACCTCCTCGGTCCACCACTCGCAACCCTTACTTCTGCACTCGCCCAGACGGCGCGCACCACACACATTCTTCGCACATCTCAGCAACGCATCTCTCGACTTCTCTCATTCTTCCTTCACATCTCTCAGTTCCTGTCCTCTCACGTTGTCATATTTCTACCTCAACGCCTGCTGGAACTACTCAGCTCTGCTTTTCACTTTCAGTTCACTCACTTTCATTACCTCTCTTCCTCCTCCCACTTGTTTGTTGCCCTTCCACCTCTGCTACACTCTTACTCTACCTTCCACCAGCAAATGGTAAGACAGTCCTCCATCTTCCCCTTTCAACACCCGCACATCCAACAGCCTAACCACCATTTTCCTCGAAATCAGCAAAAAATCTGTCAGCGGTCTCTCCGCCACTGCAACACGGGTCATCCTTACCCATGTGTACTTGTGGATATCTCGCTTCTTGAACAAACTGTTCCCGACCACCAACTCCTGCTCCATACATAGACCTATCAAGTTTTCTCAGCAGACATTGTGGAGAAAATGATACTAACAGACCGGGAACGCCATACCTTTCTTTCACATTCTTCACCACAACATCTCCAACTCTCGCATCAAGGTCAGCCAGTACAACCACATTGAATTAACCTCCAAAACTCTCAGTGCACTCACTCGGGTCAGTCCAAAATTTCTCCCTCTCCTCTTCACTCCTCTTGCTACCCGGAGTATGCACTCAAAAATACCCATCTTTCTACGACTAACGTGACTTTCACCCACATCAATGATGCGGACACCTCCTTCCACTCGATAACGCTACTAGCAAACCGATTACTCAATATCAACACCACACCATACGTAAGATGCAATAAAGCTATCTGAGGGAGCGAGATGAAGAGGTGAAATGGCATCATTTCCTCAAGCGTTGTAATGAGGTGTAAGGTGCATTCAAAAAATATCATGGTTATCCGTTTTGACGAATCTTCAACAGATCACAACTGGTATATCTGCAGCTCACTTTGTGATTTCCACTAACAATTCTTCAAAAGCGCAGTTGGCCAATCATCTTACAGAACAACGTCGACTGAGGGAGTACGTCACTCATTTGTCAGTTGAGTATCAAGAATAGAATGACGAGACCTTCTACCGCGCTGGGGTCGAAGTCCTTCTGCGCCGAATGTCAAACCAGTAACTATTGCTGCATCGAGTTACATACATTTATTATGGTTGGATTAGTGACGCGGCTTTCTAGCGCGCTGGAGTCAGCGTCCTTCTGGCGCCAAACGTCAAACCAGCAATCAGAACTGCTTAACCCTCGCTGCACCATAGGTGCTGGGCCCACTTTCTCCCACTCCTTGGCCATTCCGTTTGTCAACTAAAAGCCAAGGGCAGGAAAACACTTCAGGGCCGCGGTAAACTCATTCATTCACTATCATTCTAAACTAATGGATATTCGAAACAAATTGCTCACCGACTCAAAATGTTAAACGAGCCGCTTCACAATTTTTTCAAACGTTGAAGTCTTTAGTTTGCAAGCTACAACTGGCACAAAGTTCTCTGCCGTTTTGACTCAGAAATGATAGTGAATGTACAACGTAGACTGAAAATGTTCAATCAATGAAATGAGATGCGTTCAAAGTGGGCGTTCCACAGCGAATAATAATGCAATAACTTATCGTCAGTCTCTGAGCGACTCACCCAACATTGAAGAGCACGAACGAGTAGGTGTGCAGGATGACGGTGGGCTTGACCTTCAGTGAGAGCGACTAACCTAATACTGGAAGGCTTAAGCGGGTATGAACACAAGCTGACGGTAGGTTTCGCCTTAGGGAAGGCTACACACCGAACATTGATAGGTACGAGCGAGCATGACGCAGGCTGACAGCGAGCTTAACCTGAAGTGAAGACGACTCACCTAACATTGAAGGGCACAAGCGAGTATGTGCGCAGACTGATACTGGGCTTGGCCTTAGGCGATGGCTCTGCAGAGCCGACGCAGCGCGAGCCGTGGTAGAGCTGCGCCTCCAAGAAGTACTCATCAAAGCGCCAGCTGCTGCTGAGGCGGTGGAGGCCGCGCACCTTCACGCTCACCTTCTCACGGACCTCGCTTGCCTCTCGCACCTCTGCGGGGGAGGAAAGAGAGGGTTAACATTTCACGCCTCACAGGCCATCGAAGACAATAGATGTCCCTAGATAATGAACAAGATAAAATTAGAGTGAGCGAGATATCTAGAAGGATCGAGTCCGCGTACTCCACCGTCAAACGTACATCAGTCATTAGTGATGCAACAAGTTATCGTCAGTCTCTGAACCATAATAGACACGCAATTAGTGATGCAATAAGTTATCGTCAATCTTAGAACCATAATGAACACGCAATAAAAGATGCAATCAGTTATCGTCAGACTCTGAACCGTAATGGACAAGCAAGTAGTGATGCAATAAGTTATCGTCAGTCACTGAACCATAATGAACACGCAATTAGTGATGCAATAAGTAATCGTCAGTCTCTGAACCGAAATGGACACGCAATAAATTCTGCAAGAAGTTATCGTCTGGTTCTGAACCATAATGGACAATCGGTTTCCAAAACTGTATGTATGTATGTATGTTTAGACATACAGCCGTTTCCATCTAGCTAGGAGGATGGCTAAATTAGACTGACACAGAGGGAGGAGGTACCCAATCTTCCCACCACATGACCGCCGTGTCCATGCCGAGGCTCGAACTCGCGACATGCAGCACCAGAGGCTGACGCTGCAGTCGGACACGCTAACCACTCGTATCCAAACCTGGGAACTCATATTTAAATAAGTTTGGTAAACACAAGAATGACATCACATTAGGAAGAATGCATAGCAGTAGCTATGGTGTAAAACCAAGTAATACATTTTTAATGCTCCAACATCATTTTTTTGTGGCAGCCTGGCATTATTTCTTCATTCAACTCGAAATGTAAACCTATAAAGTTTTCTAGTTGCAGCCCCCCAAAAAGACGCTTTGGTAAGTCTATTGTTCAGGGTAACTGGGAATGCAAAATCTGACTGTAGTTTGGAAATCTAGACGACTGTTTAGTTACAGGTGCATCGCCAGATGTCACTCTGCTTCGCTACTGGCAGTCATGTGATCAACACATGACCACTACATCCAATATACAGACAGAATCTCTGAGGTCAGCGGTAAATTTAATTCAAAGAATCGTACCAATTGCCACATTATCATTCTGAAAATCTTTTAGGGCGCCCTTCGCTATTGACCGTCATGTGTCTATGATTAGATAAGAGTAATTGTGTCTACTATTGCGTGGAGTCTCTTTCCCACAGCGAATGTTAAAAGTATGCACGGGTGGCACAGGCTGCAATAGTAATTAACTCATAAGGGGCTAAGGCCATATGGTCCTAGCACTCTTCGGCTGGTTGCAAGGTGCGGTCTCACTCGGCCTGCCCTGCTCGCCCTCGCCACCTTAAGGTGGCGAGGGCGATTTCTTATAAGCATCTGCTGAGGGGAAGATGTATAACGGATAGGGAACAAAGATTCCAGGCATAAGATCTACACACAGTGTAGGAAATTTCAAGCATGAGTACAACACGAATGAAAATATAAAGTTATGGAAAAGTTGCTTGAGGAAAGAGCGCAACTTGACTGATGTTTGCCACTCGGAAGGAGGAAATTAAGAACCGGTGTGCAACGACTATTAGAGAGTGGTTGAGAAAGATAGGAGAGATCAATTAAAGAACATGGAAACTTAACATAGATGCAAATGATGCAAATAAAATTCAAATAATTTCAGGATAGGGGAGAAAAGGAGACAGTTAAGAGTGAAGAAGAGACGAGTCATAAGACAAATAAGGGAGTTCACTCGCATAGTTGAGCCATGACTCCGTGTGGCCCATGACATCTAACGAATGCTTAGAAGGATCGTGTGTTTATGGAATCATAACCCCTGCGTCCATTAAATAGTAACAGAATCTTAGAGGTCAATGGTAAATTTGACTTACCAAATTGTATCAATTCCCCTTTATTATTCTGATCTTTTAGGGCGTGCTTCCACCTATTCACCTGAGCTTCCGTCCTCACCGAATGTATTATCCACAGGAGCGGGGACGGTGAAATCGACTCTAAAGGCATTGGAGTACATTCTGAGGAAGGCTGCTAGGGCGGCAGAGAGGCGACTGGTGGCATCGAGTAGGCGGGCTTTCAGCTGTTCAGGGCCCGCCTCTCCTCCGCCCGTCACCAGGCTACCGCCGCTGGGAGACAGCGCCGTGGAAGAGAAGGACTCTTCTCCGTCCAGGATACCCTGTCAACACAACGTGCACAGTTGACATTTAATACTAATAATAAAATTAAATAATGTGCCGCATTAACTTGTCAGATTTCATTTTGGTGAATTTGGTAAGGCTGGGAGTGGTGGAACGAGGAGGTCAATCTGGCGGTGGCGCGGAAAAGATGTGCGTTAGAGGAATGGTTGCAGGTGATGTCGGAGGTGGCTTGTGAAAGGTACAAAGAGAGGAGAAAAGAGGTGAAGCGGGTGGTGAGGAGAGCCAAAAGGGACGCTGATGCCAGGTGGGGCATACGGTTGTGCCAGAAATTTGAGGAGAACAAAAAGATGTTCTGGAAAGAGGTGAAGAGGGTGAGAAAGGGAGAGACCGGGAAGGAGGAAGTGGTGAAAGATGATAGCGGCCAGTTGTTGTTGGAAAGTGGTAATGTACGGAAGAGGTGGGCCGAGTATTTTGATCAGTTGTTGAATGTCGAGGATGACAGAGAGGCTGACATTGTTGCTGTGGGTGGTGGTGCTCGGATGCCAGTTTTGGGAGAAAGACTTACTGCGGACATTACCAGGGAAGAGGGACAGGAGGCGGTGGACGCGATGAAAGCAGGGAAAGCCCCTGGTTTGGATGAAGTTGCGACCGAGTCCCTGGAGAAGGGTGGAGTAACAATTGTCGGATGGTTGGTGAGGTTACTGAACTTGTGTTTTGCGGCAGGCGTGGTACCGAGTGAGTGGCGCAGTGCCTGCATT
>SDVV010036655.1:0-10927 GCA_016164225.1 Gammarus roeselii
CTTCGAGGAAAGGTTTTTACAGAGAACGGGATTCCTAGCCCCTTCGCTCCGCCCCGTTTTGTCGTCTCCGACACGCTGGGGATTGCGGTAGCCGATTATACTCCTGGCTACGGGGCGCCCCTTTAGTCGCCTTCTACGACACGCGGTGGATACGGTAGCACGATTCTAAGGCCCCGGCTACAAGGCTGTAAGGCCCCGGCTACGTTGTAGAAGGAGCATAAATGAATTTTATTGGTTACTAAACATAAGCGCAAATGAACAGCGACGACACTCAACTTGACTGAACTCGTGGCTACTGGCTCAGGGAGAGAGACATGAAGTACCTAGTCTCTATGCCAATGGTAGTATTTCTAATATGATATCAGTCACAAAACTTTAACGGTTTGTAGGCAACATTACATGGTAGGTTTTATTTGGCCAAAATGACAATTTAATTAAATGGAAACTAACAATGACTTTTCTAACCTATAGAGAAGGTATCACTATTAACAGCTACTTGGTTTAAAAAAAATTTTCAAGTCCCGCTTGTACAACCTTCAGAAGATGAGGCCATTGTCGCAAATCAATAGAAAAATCAATAGAAAAAATCAATAGAAAAATATGAGAGAGAGTTACTGTAATACGTGATGACAAATTGAAAAACTTAGTCAAAATTGTGCATGATGTCAAGAAGTTCATTTTCAAAAAGTCGGACGTCTGGGGCCCCGGCCCCAGTGACGGTCCTTCAACCCACCCTGTATATGTATATATATATATATATATTCTGCAGTATAGTAGCGAATAAATTCCGTTGATGATTGAAGACACAATTGCTATGATCGGTTTTAGCAACATATTTGAACGATCTCAAAATACCATGTAGCTACAGAACAACACAACAGAATCCACGACCAATTTGTTTCGTAATGGGGCAATAATGGTTTGTTTATCCTTTGCAGTTACGCAATTGACATAATTTTGATCCCACTAGGCAGTCTACACGAGTCAGGCTGGCCAATTCCAGCTAGAGTCCTTGCCTGCGGTGGCGGCGTCTGGGGCCCCGGCCCCAGTGACGGTCCTTCAACCCACCCTGTTTCATGTACTCGCCGGTAGTGATGAACAATGAATAGTTCCCATCATTTCTCTACAATACATCTTTGTCCCACATGAAGTTATCCCTGCACGCGTCTGGTTGGTGCGTTGCAGTGTGGCTGAGGGACATGAACACGCTGCAAGTAACAACGTTATGGTGTCCACGGTTAAAATTAAATCACACGGGGTAGGGAGGGGGTCATTGGTTAATTACCACACAGTTCACAAAGTTAATTCAGATAGCAGCATTAACACTCTACCCCACCACTTGGCCGGTCACCCCTTTCTCTCCTCCCACCCCCTTCTGTCTCAACACGAGCGTGTCGGTGGGTGTCGAGGATTTCAGGCGATGCGCTGGCACGGTTTCCCCTACCGTAGGTGGAAATCGGGGCTAAACAACAACAGATTTTCTTGATCGTTTTTCATGAAAAAAAAATCCTGCTTAGGAGGTCATCAAAATTTTCGCGACTTTCAAATACTCTTCTGTGAATCAATGCTACTGCCATATTGTCAACATTGTAGCTGTCTATTTTGACAATGAAGTGAGAAATAAATGATATGTCTGACAAAAATCCATGTTGGGGACAATTCCATGGCAAAGAGAGCGGATTGGTTGAGTTGGGTCATTCGACACGCATGCGGGTTGAGCCATGAAAAATATTTATTCGTAGCTGCAGTTGATGTTTGTCTTCAACTCTTCTGAGCCTAGCGGGAGCTCGAGAAGAACTCTCCCACTCAAATTTGATTAGCTACCTGGTTTATGATGTTTAGGAATGTTTCTCCCAGAATAAAACTGGTTAGAAGGTCATCCATTGACAGCTTCAACTCTACGTCATGAAAACTTTTGGCAGAAAGCTTTGAATGCTGGCTACTCTACAGGAAAATATGTTTGAGGAAAAAAATTGACTACTCTTTTCGTTTTGCCACTGATTGCACTAAATTATTATTAACAATAAACTATAGAAACGATTCATTGTGCCTACATACCAGTATCAGTTTGGGTAGGTCAGCAACCTTGCACGGCAGTTGATTGAACAAAGGCTGAAGCTCTCTTCGCAGCCTCTTCATGAACCTTTCCCTGGCCAGCGCAGACACTTCTTCTGGTCCTGGCAGCCCTTCTGACATAAATAACTCCGTTCTTGAGATGCGTCCATTTGTCTGCTCCGCAGCTGTAGACTTCAACTTCTTGCTACAATCGTGTTCAATATCCAATCCTGGACCATCGCGAGGCGCTCTTGCCTCTCTTGCCACCCCCTCTTCTGCTCCATCGTCCGCGCCACCTTCTCCAGCGTGTGTCAGTTCTTTCGCCACTCTTTCCCTCGTTGCCTTCCCGGCCTCAGCAGCCTGCTGTGTCGCTCCCAGCGCCATGTTGAGGAGGGTTTTCACAAGAGCCGCCACCAGAGCTCTGTCCTCGACGTGGCTCAGCTTGGAGCCGTAGATCACCTGCGCCAGTGTCACGTGGAGGGTCTGGAGATCTATCGGTTGCTGCCACGTGAAAAACGGCTGCAACGGGAACAGGAGGGGTACGAAAACAGGGTAAAATATATTGGAAGGAATTTATAAAGTGGACGGTTTCAAGTCTATGACCGAGGCGGAGGCTGTGCTTATCGTGGTTATTGATGCTAATCACAATGTATTATTTCGTTCATATATGAATTGATCAGTCTTGATATTTTACCTCTTATTGCATTATGACGATCAATACATAACAATGCCTGTGAAGTCGGCCCTAATCCGCTGAGTTTCCTCTAATATCATGGGTTTTCCTCTCGCTCAATCATGCAATGTGAACACAGAAACCTCCACCTCCGAATCACGTAAGTAAATCTGTTCCCGTATCGGTCTTATTTCTGCATAACATTCAAGTAGCCGTTTACTTTAAGGTAGTCGAGTGCCAAGTTGAGGTCGGTGAGGGCCAGTGGGGGGCATCCCCCCCTCCAAAGCTGGGGACTGACGGCGCACCACAGCCACAGCAGTGCGTGCAGGAGGGACACGCTTAGCAGCAAGGGCGAGAGAGAGGGCCCTCCAGCGGCGGCTCTCTGACGACAAGGAAGGATGTCACGCTTTATTATGGATTAAAATACATTGAATATCCAATATACATTCTTAAAGACAGCCTTCGGGATGTGGACCTTCTAAGTCTATGCGAGCAATAGTGGGTAAGTAATAATTTACTTACCTTGTATAACTTTGGGGGCCAGGCTGACTTACTACTCGAGGACAGCTGATCAATCCGTTGTATTTAGGGACGCCTGAATCACTCCGTCCTATTTAGGGTCGCCTGAATCACTCCGTCCTATTTTAGGACGCCTGAATCACTCCGTCCTATTTAGGGGCGCCTGAATCACTCAGTCACATTTGAGGGCGCCTGAATCACTCCGTCATATTTAAGGGCGCCTGAATCACTCCGTCCTATTTAGGGTCGCCTGAATCACTCCGTCCTATTTTGGGACGCCTAAATCACTCCGTCCTATTAAGGGGCGTCTGAATCACTCCGTCCTATTTAGGAGCGCCTGAATCAATCTGTCCTATTTAGGGGCGCCTGAATCACTGTCCTATTAAGGGGCGCCGGATTCACGCCGCACCATTTAGGAACGTCCGTTTTACTCTGTACTATTCAAGGACTCCTGATTCTCTCCGAACTAATACTTTACTTCTGATTCACCCCTTACTATTTTATTTAGAAACTCCTGATTTACTCCACTTCATACTTTTTAGGAATGCCTGATCAACTGCGTTTTATTCAGGAACGCCGGATTTACTTCGTACTATTTATGAACATCTGATTCACTCCGGCTGTTCAGGCACGCTTGATTCATCCCGTCCTATTTAGAGATGCCCTATTCCCCCCCCGTACTAGTAAGAAACGATCGATTCACACATTAGCTACTATTTTAGTACAATTGATTACTTCGTATTCTATTAACTGACGCATGATTTGCGTCGTGCTATTTAGTGACGCTTGATTTGTTCCGTACTGTTAAGGGACGCCTGATTATTTCGTGGCCACTATTTAGTGACGACTGATCCGCCTCGTACCGTTTAGGACGTCCTCTTCAATCCGTAGCTACTGTTTAGAGAAGTTTGATCCGCCTCATACTATTGAGGACGGCTGCATCATCTCGTAGAATTTGGTGGCCTCCCTTGTTCTATTATGGGATGGTTGTACCACCCCGTACCATTTAGAGACGCCTGCGCCGCCTCGTACTATTTATGAACGCCTGCACCACCCCGTACTATTTAGGGACATCTGCACCGCCTCGTACTAACTTAGGGCGCCAGCATCACCCCGTATTTTTTTAGGAGCAACTGCACCACCGCGTTCTCTTCAGGGTCACCTGCACCGCCTTGCACTATCTAGGGTCTGCACAACCCAGTTCTTGGAGCGCTTGTATAAAGGTTGTGCGCCTTACGGGGTATCTCTGAAAGACTTGCGTCAGAGCAACGGTAATTTAATCTAATCTCGTCCAATTCCCCCTAACATATCAACGGGGAAGTCTCTTACTAATGCTGCCTTCCAATCAGTGCCCTAAACCTCGGTGGAAGCTGCCTTTCAATCAGTGCCAGTAACTTCGTTGGAAGTATAATTTGCTCTCCTTTCAGTCGCCTTCGATTCTCGAGCGTTTCTTTGCAATATTCCTTTCGAGGAGCTCACTGAGGCTTGCGTCTGAGTGCAGATGAAGATGAGCCCCATAATCTGATCAAAACAATATTGTTAACTTCATTGTTATGAGCACCATTCAAATGCCTTGTAACGCATCTTGGCTGCGCACCAATTCAGTTTTCATCGCTGTGCAATCGTCCTGGCAAGCTAAATATGCGTGTTTATTAACGGTTGTAGCCGCAGAAAAATGGGTATTTGTGAGTGCGTACGAACTTTGAAGCGAGAGGAGTGAGGAGGAGAGGGAGCCATTTAGGACTGACCTGAGCGAGTGTATTGAAAGTTTTGTAAATCAATTCAATGTGGTTGTACTGGGCGATCTTGATGCGAGAGTGGGAGATGCAGTAGTGGATAATGTGATAGGGAGGTATGGCGTTCCTGGTAGGAATGACAGTAGAGAAAACCTCTTAGGCTTATGCATTGAGCAGGAGCATATTGTCGGAAACAGCCTGTTCAAGAAGCGAGCTATCCACAAGTACACAGGGTAACGATGGCCCATGGTGAAGTGGTGGAGAGAGCGCTGATGGATTTTGTGCTGATTTTTGAGAAGAGTGGTGCGGAGGCTGATGGATGTGCGGGTGTTGAGAGGAAAGGGTGGAGGAGTGTCTGACCATTTGCTGGTGGAGGGAAGATTGAGAGTGGAGCATAGGTGGAAGGGAAACAAAAGAGTGGGAGGAGGAAGAGAGGTTGTAAAGGTGAGTGAGCTAAATGAGAAAAAGCAGAGCGGAGGTGTTACAGCGGATGTTGAGGACGGAATTTGACAACGTGAGAGGGAAGGACCTGCAAGATTTGGAGAAAGAAATGGGAGACGTTCAGAGATGCCTGGTAGAGATGTTCGAGAAATGTCTGGTGTGCGACGTGTGGGCGGGTGCAAACGGAGGGGCTGCGAGTGGAAGAGCTAGGAGGTCAAACAGAACACAGAAGAGAAGAGCTTTTGGAGAGTGGTTGCAGGCGAAGTCGGTGGTGACCTATGACAACTATAAGGAGGAGAGGAAGGAAGTAAAGCTAGTGGTGAGGAGAACCGAAAAAGACGCTGATGCCAGGTGCAGCAGACGGTTGTGCCAGAATTTAGAGATGATCGAAACGATGTTCTGGAAAGAGGTAAAGAGGGTGAGAAAGGGAGAACCGAGTGCCTGAAAAAGGGTGGAATAACTATTGTCGATTGGTTGGTGAGGATACTGAACATTAGTTTTGTGGCGGGCGTGGTACCGATTGAGTGGCACAGTGCCTGCATTGTCCCTTTGTATAAGAGCAAAGGCGATAACAATCAATGCTGCAACTCAAGAGGTATCAGTTTGTTGTGCGTGGTCGGTAAGTTGTATGGTAGAGTGCTGATCAAAAGGATTAGAGAATGTACGGATTGCGCAATTGGAGAAGAACAATGTGGTTGTAGGAGTGGTAGAGTGTGTGCCGATCAGATTTTTGGCGCGAGACAGGTCTGTGAGAAGTACCTTGCAAAGGGAAGTTAGTGTTCTGGGCCTTCATAGATGTGGAAAAGGCATACGACAGGATTGACAGGGGAGCACTGTGGAGGGTGTTGCGTTTGTATGGAGTGGGCGGAAGGCTGTTGAAAGCGGTGCAGGGTTTCTATTTTGGCAGCCGAACATGTGTCAGAGTGGGAAGCGAGGTGAGCGATTGGTTCACAGTGAAAGTGGGTCTGAGACAAGGCTGCGTGATGTCTCCCTGGCTGTTCAACCTCTGTATGGATGGAGTGGTTAGGGAGGTAAACGCGAGTGTGCTGGGTCGTGGCTTGGAGCTGTTGGAAGCGAATGGGCGGAGTTGGCAGTTGAGCCAGTTGCTGTTTGCGGGTGATACGGCGCTGGTGGCGGATTCAGAGGAGAAGCTATGTAGGCTAGTGTCTGAGTTTGGTAGAGTGTGTGAGAGGAGGAAGCTTCGAGTGAACGTCGGTAAAAGTAAAGTAATGAAATGCTCGAGGACTGCCGATGCGAGCAAAATTAGTGTCCTCCTAAACGGAGAGTTGTTGGAAGAAGTTCAGTGTTTTAAGTATCTGGCCTCCCATGTGGAGAAGACTGAACTAGTGGGAACTGAGGTGAAGTCACGAGTGAAGGAGGGGTGTAAAGTGTTGGTTGCACTGAAGAGCGTAATGAGCTGCAGGACGTTGGGGATGAAAGCAAAGAATTTTGTATGAGGGTGTCGTTGTCCCAACTGTGCTGTACGGAGCTGAGACTGGGGGGGTGAGAGCCGAGGAGAGAAGAAGGTTGAATGTTTGTAAGATGAAATGTTTCAGGAGCATGGCTGGAACAGGATGGTGAAAGTTACAAGACAGAGTTGATTCGCGTGTTCTGAGATGGTTCGGGCACATGGTGAGGATGGATGAAGGAAAATTGGGAAAAGAGTGTTGAAGACAGAGGCGAGTGGACGTAGACCTCGAGGGAGACCGAAGTCTGGGTGGATGGATGGTGTGAAGCAGGCGTTAGGAAGGAGAGACCTGAGTGAGGAGGTAGCGAGAAAGCGCGCACTGGATAGGTGTGAGTGGAGAATGATAGTGAACGGATGAGTTTTGACGCTGCCTTGATGCTTTCCAGCCCTGGGCACATCGTTGAGAGACGGGATGGTCGTGGGTGGGGAGGGGGGCCCGGTCATCATGACGCGGCAGGGGTAAACCAGTCACACTGTTGGGCCCTGCTGCCGACACTGACCTCGAACCGCACTCATGACCCGGAGTGTGTGTTGCGGGGCTTCCGGCCGGACCCTTTAGCGCAAAAAGGGCTAAGGTGTGCGAGTGTTTGATAGTGTGAGGTGCGTCTTGCCGTGGGCGCGGCCACACTCCTTGTTGGGGAAATTCGGCCTTTTGTCTGTATCTACAGGTGATAAAGAATTGAATTTGCAATAGTTACCTAAGGCATTTGAAGGACAGCTGAAATGTTATAAATTAGTTTACAGTATAATTTTATCGGTCGTTTATTCAAAGAATTTTATCAACTTCGATGCAGATTTTAATGATAAACATCCACTAATGGGCGATGAGAGGCTATCAGTAAAGAGTGTAAAGGTAATTGTGTGACGTCACCGTCTACGAATGTACTTGCGTCCTCTGTCTTCAAGCTTGGTCCAGGGCTGACAGAGCATCAACAACATAACTATGCATTGCCGGCTCTCAGGCTTCAACCGATACTGATACCGTTACTCCATTTCATGCCGGGGCCTATACTATATTCAGAGAAGGCAGATATGGATACTTCTATTGTTGTAGCTATACAATAAAATATATCTGCCCTTTTAGTTAATCTATCTGAATAATGTTCAAATAGGAAATTCATTAATAATGTTTTGGTTTCAACTCTCAAAATAATCGACATTTAGAATCCGCACTAGGCGAAATTTATACATTAAGAAACATAATTGCAGACATTCGAATTTGCTGGCAGCCCTGGCGGCTTGATGCAAAAGGTCGACGGGACTTATTTAATCGGTAACATCCCTGAGGTTCGGTGCCGACATGGACACCAGAATGACGTTGTTCAGAGCAATAATACAATCGCGCATGGACTACGGAGCCGTAACAACGGTTCAGCAGCCAAAACTACTCTTGACCATCGCAAACATTGTTTAGCGTATCACAACCAGCGCGTTCTGCTCCAGCCCAATCGAATCCCTTAATGTGCTCGCTAACAAACTTCCACTTCCGCTCCGGCGAGACAAACTTTCGCTACAATACTATTCTAAGACTAGAAGTCTAATCCACAACCCGGCAATCAGCCACATCACCAACATATCCGATAAGCGCCTTTTCGTGGCTAAAAAGAATATATGCGCACCGTTCTCCCTACGTGTTGACAACCTGCTGACCTCACTAAACATCAATCGTAAAGCTATTAAGCCTTCATTTTCCTACCGAATTCTCCAGCGAACACACCAACAAGGATGATCAACCCACCACCGGTTAACCTAGACCTGCAAGTGTATCCTAAAGCAACTACTCCAACCAACGCGTACCGGCAGGAATTCCTAAGACTACTCGAGGAAGAATATTTAAAGCACCACCATATATACACTGACGGCTTTTAAAACCGCGGACGGAGTGGGAGCTGCCGCTGTGTTCGGGAACATACCACTCTCAGCCACCCTCCCACACGAGACCTCCGTGTTTTCTGCGGAGCTCCACGTACTCGAACTAGCCATCTCTATTGTCAAAACAGATCGCTTCCTCAAATTCGTCTTATTCTCAGACAGTCTGAGTGTCCTCACCCAGCTTAAAACACTGCACTACGAACATCCCATTCTACGTAAAATGCAGCACAATCTCTGTGATGTCCGAGACGGGTCAGGCAGTTGAATTCTGCTGGATCCTTGGACACACGGGAATAAGAGGAAACGAACTAGCGGACTCGCTTGCTAAACTGGCATTTACTCATCAAGAACAATTTTTCGCACTAAATTATCAACTCCCATATAACATCCCGATAGGATGAAATGTGGCAACAGAGTGGACAAAAAATGCTTACAGTCAAACCCTCAGTCGAAGAATGGGAAACAAAGTTCACCAGCAGAAAATACCAAGTGTTCATCAACCGCTTGTGCACGGGACACGTGGATAACTTACAACCACATGATTGATGTCGACACGGGACCAAACGCGCCACCTTGCCCCTGTTGCCACCAAGTGGCTTTCAGCGTGAAACACTTACTGATGGATTGCAACGCACTCGCGTCAGCCCGACGAGCGTTCATAGATCCCCCTTGCAACCTACAAAGCCTACTCACCGACCCAACCTATCGTAAAAAGCTCATCGCTTTCGGAAAACACACCGAGCCATACGGAGCTGTCTCGACCCCTAACACCTGTGCAAGTGAGGCGGTCTCTCCACCCCATTTCCCACAGAGATAACAATAAATTTACGAAGATACGCGTTAACTCTTTACTCGCTTGTACGCGCCATTACGCGAATGTGCCACAATTGAAATATGTACTTGATTTCATCTTGACTAGACTAATATTTTCGTACGTGAGGCCGTGCGAACTTACATGAATCAATGACGGTCGCGCCCTACGGGGAAGCCTATTATGACTCACGTTGAGGCTCCGGTGGAAATGAGGCTCAAATCACATCACTGGCCATTACCATCATGCCAGCTTTCCGCCTTTCACGCCTGCCTCGTCATTAACCCTCCTCCGCTATCACCCCTTCCCCGAAATCACGCCTGCTCCACCCCCGCCTGCCCCGTCATCTCTCCTGTCCCACCATCACGCCAGCCCTGTCTTCACGGCTCTCCCGCCATCGCGCTTTCTCGGCCATCGCGCCTTCTCAGCCATCGCGCCTTCTCAGCCATCGCGCCTTCTCAGCCATCGCGCCTTCTCAGCCATCGCGCCTTCTCAGCCATCGCGCCTTCTCAGCCATCGCGCCTTCTCATCCATCACGCCTTTTTGGCCATCACGCCTGTCTAACATCCCTCTTGTCTCCACATCATACCTGCCCCGTGCCCCAGCCGCCCGCGACGGTCACTGCCTCTTCCAACGCGGGGCTGAGCGCTCCCCGCAGTGAGGGGGCGTCTTGCAGCCACATAGGGGAGCACTGGGCAAGCAATGGAAGCGGCACCTGGGGAGACAAAATGTGTACATATGAATAGGGTACACCTTTTCACGTTTATAGCCACTGTCTTGAGATTTTGTATTGTCCTCCATACTAGCTAACGATATAATTTGTTGAATAGTGCACGCACTACGCGTGCGAGTGATCGACAATGGTTGGCAATTCAAATAAATCGCCAGTTCGGAGTAGGTGACCGTCGACTGGTACTTGATGCACCACAACTGTGTAATTTTTCAATCCTCGATTCTTTGATTCAATCACCACCGGTCAACCTAGACCTGCAAATCTACCCTAAAGCAACTACTCCAACCAACGCGTACCGGCAGGAATTCCTGAGACTACTCGAGGAAGAATATTTAGAACATCGCCACATCTACACTGACGGCTCCAAAACCGCGGACGGAGTGGGAGCCGCCGCTGTGTGCGGGGACACCCCACTCTCAGCCACCCTCCCACAAGAGGCCTCCGTGTTCTCTGCGGAACTTCGTGCACTCGAACTAGCCGTCTCTATCGCAAAAACAAATCGCTTCCCCAAATACGTAGTGTTCTCAGACAGTCTGAGTGTCCTCACCCAGCTTAAAACACTGCATTATGAACATCCTGTCATACGTAAGATGCAGCACGATCTCTTCGTGATGACCGA
>SDVV010036656.1:0-10927 GCA_016164225.1 Gammarus roeselii
TCTGATAACAACAGATCATGACTACCATGACCGGCTCTGATAACAACAGATCATGATTGCCATGACCGGCTCTGATAACAACAGATCATGACTACCATAACCGGCTCTGATAACAACAGATCATGACTACCATGACCGGCTCTGATAACAACAGATCATGACTACCATGACCGGCTCTGATAACAACAGATCATGACCACCATGACCGGCTCTGATAACAACAGATCATGACTGCCATGACCGGCTCTGATAACAACAGATCATGACTGCCATGACCGGCTCTGATAACAACAGATCATGACTACCATGACCGGCTCTGATAACAACAGATCATGATTGCCATGACCGGCTCTGATAACAACAGATCATGACTGCCATGACCGGCTCTGATAACAACATATCATGACGGCCATGACCGGCTCTGATAACAACAGATCATGACGGCCATGACCGGCTCTAATAACAACAGATCATGACGGCCATGACCGGCTCTGATAACAACAGATCATGACGGCCTTGACCGGCTCTGATAACAATAGATCATGACTGCCATGACCGGCTCTGATAACAACAGATCATGACGGCCATGACCGGCTCTGGTAACAACAGTTCATGACTGCGATGACCGGCTCTGATAACAACAGATCATGACTGCCATGACCGTCTCTGATAACAACAGATCATGACGGCCATGACCGGCTCTGGTAACAACAGATCATGACTGTCATGACCGGCTCTAGTAACAACAGTTCATGACTGCCATGACCGGCTCTGGTAACAACAGATCATGACGGTCATAACCGGCTCTGATAACAACAGATCATGACGGCCATGACCGACTCTGGTAACAACAGATCATGACGGCTATGACCGGCTCTGATAACAACAGATCATGATAGCCATGACCGGCTCTGTTAACAACAGATCATGACGGCCATGACCGTCACTGATAACATAACAACAGATCATGATGACCATGACCGGCTCTGGTAACAACAGATCATGACTGCCATGACCGGCTCTGATAACAACAGATCATGACGGTCATGACCGGCTCTGATAACAACAGATCATGACGGCAATGACCGGTTCTGGTAACAACAGATCATGACGGCTATGACCGGCTCTGATAACGACAGATCATGACGGCAATGACCGGCTCTAGTAACAACAGATCATGACTGCCATGACCGGCTCTGATAACATAACAACAGATCATGACGACCATGACCGGCTCTGGTAACAACAGATCATGACTGCCATGACCGGCTCTGACAACAACAGATCATGACGGTCATGACCGGCTCTGATAACAACAGATCATGACTGATATGACTGGCTCTGATGTCAACAGATCATGACGGCCATGACCGGCTCTGATAACAACAGATCATGACGACCATGACCGGCTCTGATAACAACAGATCATTACTGATATGACCGGCTCTGATGTCAATAGATCATGACTTCTATGACCGGCTCTGATAACAACTGATCATGACGGTCATGACCGGCTCTGATAACAACAGATCATGACGGTCATGACAGTCTCGGATAACAACAGATCATGACTGTCATGACCGGCTCTGTTAACAGCAGATCATAACTGTCGTGACCGGCTCTGTTAACCACAGATCATTACTGCCGTGACCGGCTCTGATAATAACAGATCATGACAGTCATCACCGGCTTTGACAACAACTGACCCTGACTGCTATGACCAGCTCTGATAACAACAGATCATGAATGCCATCACCGGCTTTGGTAACACCAGACCCTGTCGGCCGTGACCGGCTCTGATAACAACAGATTATGCCTGCCATGACCGGCTCTGATAACACTGGGGAACACACTTTTTATTGAGTTAGGTTTGACAGGTGTTATTGAGTAATTTTTGTGGGTTGAATCCAAAACTGGTTTCAGTTTTTCTCTCTCACGTCAAGTTTAAGAAGTGTGGCATTTTCGTTTTCTTAAAAAATATGAAAAATACTGTACAGAGTAGCTCTCGAATTTGTGTATCATCAAACACACCGGTTTTGATTTTTTCAAGTGACAGTCCAGGGAATGCCAAAATGATATCATTCAAACAGTCGCCATCAGTTGACAATGCTTTTACAAATCGTCGCATGAGATCTAATTTCATGTGCAGAGGGGGAAAATTATTGTCAACTGTCACCAAATGGCTCATCTACAATGTTAGGATCTCCAGTCTTAAGACCAGATCTCGGGGACAAGTAGTCTCCAACCAATGCCTCTCTCGAGCTCTGTTATCCCACATACAGAGAAAGCATTTGTGCATCCTCGCTGCTGACCTAGAAGGAAGGACACCATTTTAAGGTCAACTCAGACGATCCAATGGTGTTTGTCATATTGCTATAACTCAATGATAACTCAATTTTGCTTATCTTGATGGTAAGCTGTGGAGAAAAAACTTGACGTGCTAGAAAAAAACCAGACTACAGATTTGGAATCAGCGTGAAGCATTAGTGTACACTTTCAACAGAGAGAAGGGTCACATTCTAGAGAGAGGAGGGACAAATTCAACAGAGAGAAGAGACACATTCAACAGAGAGAAGGGAAACATTCAACAGGAAGCAGGGACACATTCAACAGAGAGGAGGGACACATTCAACAAAAAAGGAACACATTCAACAGAGAGACGGGACACATTCAAAAGAGAGAAGGGACGCATTCAAAAGAGATAAGGGACACATTCAGCAAAAAGAGGGGACAAATTCAACAAAGAAAAGGGACACGTTCAACAGAGAGAAGGCCACATTCAACAGAGAGAAGGGACACATTCAACAGAGAGAAGGAACACATTCAAATGAGAGAAGGAACACATTAAACACCAAAAAGGAACACATTCAACAGAAAGAAGGGACACATTTAATAGAGAGAAGGAACACATTCAAAAGAAAGAGGGGGCACATTCAACATAAAGAAGGAACACATTCAAGATAGAGAAGGGAGACATTCAACAGAAAGAAAGGACACATTCAACAGAAAGAAGGGACACATCCAACAGAGAGAAGGGACACACTCAATAGAGAAAAGGGACACATTCGACAGAGAGAAGGGACACATTCAACCGAGAGAAGGGACACATTCAACAGAGGGAAGGACACATTCAACAAAAAAAGGGACACATTCAACAGAGAGAAGGGACCCATTCATTAGAGAGAAGGAACACATTCAATAGAAAGAAGGGACACATTCAACTGAGAGGAGGGACACATTCAACAGAGAAAATAGACTTATTCAACAGAAATAAGGGACACATTCAACAGAGCCAAGGGTCACATTCAACAGAAAGAATGGACACATTCAACAGAGAGAAGGGACACATTCAAAAGAGAGAAGGAACGCATTCAAAAGAGAGAAGAGACACATTTAACAAAGGGAAGGGACACATTCAACAGAAGGAAGGGACGCATTCAACAGAGAGAAGGGACACATTCAAAAGAGAGAAGGGACGCATTCAATAGAGAGAAGGGACACATTCAACAGAGAGAAGGGACAAATTCAACAGAGAGAAGGGACACATTCAAAAGAGAGAAGTGACGCATTCAACAGAGAGAATTGACACACTCAACAAAAAGAAGGGAGACATTCAACAGAGAGAAGGGACACATTCAACAGAGAGAAGGCCACATTCAAAACAGAGAAGGGACACATCCAACGTAGAGAAGGGACAGATTCATAAGAGAGAAGGGACGCATTCAACAGAAAGAAGGGACACATTCACCAGAGAGAAGGGGCACATTCAGCAGAAAGAAGGGACACATTCAACAGAGAGAAAGGACGCATTCAACAAAGAGAAGAAAGACATTCAACGTCGAGAAAGGACACATTCAACATAGAGAAGGGACACATTCAACAGAAAGAAAGAACACATTCCATAGAAAGAAGGGACACATTCAACAGAGAGAAGGGACACATTCAACAGAGAAGAGACACGTTCAACAGTGAGAAAGGACACATTCAAAGAGAGAAGGGACACATTCAACAGAGAGAAGGGACGCATTCAACAGAAAGAAGAGGCACATTCAACAGAGGTAAGGGACACATTCAATAAAAAGGAGGGACACATTCAACAGAGAGAAGGGACACATTCAACAGAGAGAAGGAACACATTCAACAGAGAGAAGGGACACATTCAACAGATAGAAGAGACACATTCAACTGCTAGAAGGGACACATTCAACCCAAAGGAGGGACACATTCAACAGAGAGAAGGGACACATTCAACAGAAAGAACGTACACATTCAAAGAGAGAAGTGACACATTCTACAGAGAAAAGAGACACATTCAGCAGAGAGAAGGGACACATTCAACATAAATGAGACACATTTAACAGAGAGAAGGGACACATTCTATAGGAAGAAGGGAGACATTCAACATCGAGAAGGGACACATTCAACATAGAGAAGGGACACATTTAACAGAAAGTAGGGACACATCCAACAAAGGAGACACATTCAACAGAGAAAAGAGATACATTCAACAGAGAGAAGGGAAACATTCAACAGAGGGAAGGGACACATTCAACAGAGAGAAGTGACACATTCAAAAGAGAGAAGGGACATATTAAACAGAGAAAGTGGAAACATTCAACACAGAGAAGAGACCCGTTCAACAGAATGAAGGGACACATTCAACAGAGAGAAGGCATACATTCAACAGAGAGGAGGGACACATTCAACAGAGAGACGGGACACAGTCAACGGAGAGAATGACCACATTCTGCAGAGAGAAGAGACACATTCAACAAAGAGAAGGACACATTCAACAGAAACATGGGACAAATTCAACAGAAAGAAGGGACACATTTAACAAGAAAGAAGCACACATTCAACGGAGAGAAAGGGCGCATTCAAAAGAGAGAAGGGATAAATTCAACAGAAAGAAGGGGCCCTTTCATTAGAGAGAAGAGACACATTCAACAGAAAGAAGGGACACTTTCAACAGAGAGAAGGGACACATTCAACAGAGAGAAGGACATTTCAATAAAAGAAGGGACACATTCAACAGAAAGAAGGGACACCTTCAACAGAAGAAGGGACACATTCAACAGAAAGAAGGGACACTTTCAACAGAGAGAAGGGGCACATTCAACAGAGAGAAGGGACACATTCAGCAGAGAGAGGAGACACATTTGACAGAGGGAAGGGAAACATTCATCTGAAAGAAGGGACACATTCAACAGAGAGAAGGGAAACATTCAAAAGAGTAAAGGGACACATTCAACAGAGGGAAGGGACACATTCAACTGGAAGTAAGGACACATGAGTGGAGTTCGACGGAAAGAAGAAAAAAATTGTAAATGGCAACACGATCAGAGAGAGTGTGGATGAATGTTGAACGTGCCAAAATGTCGTCAAAGGGAAAACCGTGAGTAATGTCGACGAATGGATGATCTCAATCTTTGGAATAAATTCCGTCGAAATCATGACTAGGCAGCTAACAGTTGGGCGTTGCAAATCAGTGAACAATAAGGCATTGCAAAGCAGCCAATAGTGGAGCATTGCCACGCAGCAAACAGTAAGACATTGCAACGCAGCCAACAGTGAAGCACTGCAAAACAGCCAACAATAAAGCATTGCAAAGCAATAAACAGTAGAGCACTGCAAAGCATCCCACAGAAGAGCATTGCAAAGCAGCCAACGGTAAAGCATTGCAAAGCAATCAACAGTAAAGCATTGCAAAGCATCCCACAGAAGAGCATTGCAAAGCAGCCAACAGTGAAGCATTGCAAAGCAGCCAACAGTAAAGCATTGCAAAACAGCCGTTAGTAAACAATGCAAAGTAGCCAACAGTGAAACATTGTAAAGCAGCCAACAGTGAAACGTTGCAAAGCAGCCAACAGAAAAGCATTGCAGAGCAGCACAAAGTAAGGCATTGCAAAGAAGTTAACAGTAAACATCGCAAAACAGCCAACAGTAAGGCATTGCAAAACAGTCAACGGTGAGGCATTGAATATAAGCCAACAGTAGAGTATTGCAAAGCAGCCAACAACAAAGCATTGCAAAGCAGCCAACAGTGAAGCATTGCAAAGCAGCCAACAGTAAGGCACTGCAAAGCAGTCAACGGTGAGGCATTGAGTATAAGTCAACAGTAGAGTATTGCAAAGCAGCCAACAACAAAGCATTGCATAGCAGCCAACAGTGAAACATTGCAAAGCAGCCAACAGTAAAGCATTGCATTACAGCCAACAGTAAAGCATTTCAAAACAGAACCTGATTTCAAAGTGATTATGAGCTCTTTGAATTAACTCATGCACACACGATCCTGAAGGTACCTTCTTTTAAATTTCACTAGACTCGGTTGTTACAAATTACAAAATCTATGTCTGTAGGGCTACTATAATAAAAAAAATCCAATAAATCATTCATATACAATTTCAGTAGCATATTTAGTGATGAAAGATGGCTTAGTTTTGTCAGCAGTAATTAGATGCGTAACGGATGTGTCACAGCATATTAGTCATAGCGTGTAATGTTTCCCCTATGGCTGTGGAGATATTTCATGCTACTGTAAGCTGTACACTAGACGTAGGCTGCGAGGCTGCAACATTTTGCTGAGAAAACATTCGACGCTGCGGAAAGGCTTTTGCTTTGTGTTCTCGACATGCTATCAAAAGTAACTCACAACAAAATGTTTGGAATTTCCTAAACCCACTAGGAAACCATACTGTAGAAAACTTTCCTGGCAATAAAATAAACAGAGTTTCACCGCAACTCTCCCGATAAGAAACGAATAGTCCAAACGAATCTTAACTGGGCCAAAATTGTAACTTTTCAACAGGGTTACGGCCTCATCTGTTTGAGTTCAGTCTTTCGAGTATATTATACATCAAATTATAGCCATGCTAATTACTTAGTCGTCTATGCGAGTAACTTTGCCAGGGCTGCTCGTCTGAGGGCAGCTGCGTATTTACAAACAAAGGGTTCCTGAGTACGTGCTGCACAGGCAAGCGCCTGACGAAATATTCCCAGCTTTCATCATGTTCATGGATTAAAACAGCTGGAGACCGGACTGGCAGCCGACCCAGCCTCGCCTTGGTTCTCTTTTCATAATTATGGAGATGAACCGCGCGGTCGATACGTAACGGTACGAAAACCACCCTGAATTAACCACCTAGAATCAATCCTAATCATTTTAGATTGTTCTGTATTTTTGTAGCGTTGGAGAGTTGCTGAAATTTGATTCTTTTGTCAATGTTCATGCATGAATATACTTAAATTTTGGGCAGCATATGACCTAAAGAAATTAGTTCAGAACATGTCTTGTTCTAAATATGTTTTCATTTCGTGCAACACAAAGTGAGGTGATTACATGAGTCAACATAGAAGGTCATGATTACATGAGTCAACATAGAAGGTCATGATTACATGAGTCAACATAGAAGGTGATTACATGAGTCAACATAGAAGGTGATTACATGTATCAACATAAAAGGTTATTGCATGAGTCAGCATAGAAGGCGATTACATGAGTCAACATAGAAGGTGATTACATGAGTCAACATGGAAGGTGATGACATCAGTCTGCATAACAGGTGATTACTTAAGTCAACATAGATGGTGATTACATGAGTCAACATAAAAGGTGATTACATGAGTCATCATAGAAGGTGATTACATGAATCAACATAGAAGATGGTTACATGAGTCATCATAGGAGGTGATTACATGAATCAACATAGCAGGTGATTTCATGGCTCAACAATGAAGGTGAGTACATGAGTGAACACAGAAGGTGATTACATGAGTCAACATAGGTGATTATATGTCAACATAGAAGGTGATTACATGAGTCAACATAGAATGTGACTACATGAATCATCATAGAAGGTGATTACATGAGTCAACATGGGAGGTGATTCAACATAGAAGGTGATTACATTAATCAAGATAGAAGGTGATTACATGAGTCAACATCGAAGGTGATTACATGAATCATCATAGAAGGTGATTACATGAGTCATCATAGAAGGAGATTACATGAGTCAACATAGCAGGTGATTACATGAGTCAACATAGAAGGTGATTACGTGAGTCAACATAGAAGGTGATTACATGTCAACATAGAAGGTGTTTACATGAGTCAACATAGAAGGTGACTACCTGAATCCTCATAGACGGTGGTTACATGAGTCAACATAGAAGTTGATTACATGAGTCATCATATAAGGTGATTACATGTCAACATAGAAGGTGATTTCATGAGTCAACATAGAAGGTGACTGCATGAATCATCATAGAAAGTGGTTACATGAGTCAACATAGAAGTTGATTACATGAGTCAACATAAAAGGTGACTACATGAATCATCATAGAAGGTGGTTACAAGAGTCAATATCGAGTGTGATTACATGAGTCAACATGGAAGGTGGTTACATGAGTCAACATAGCAGGTGATTACATGAATCGACATAAAAGATGATCAAATGATTCAGCATGGCAGGTGATTACATGAATCAACATAGAAGGTGATCACATGTCAACATAGAATGTGATAACATGAGTCAACATAGAAGGTGAACACATGAATCATCAATGTAGGTGGTTACATGAGTCAACATAGAAGTTGATTACATTAATCAACACACAAGGTGATTACATGTCGACATAGAAGGTGATTACATGAGTCAAAATAGAAGGTGATCACATGAGTCAGCATAGCAGGTGATTACATGAGTCAACATAGAAGGTAATTATATGAATCAGCATGGAAGGTGATTACACGAGTCAACATAGAAGGTGTTTACATGAATCGACATAGCAGATGATGACATGAATCATCATAGAAGGTGATTATATGAGTCAACATAGAAGGTGATTACATGAGTAAACATAGAAGGTGTTTACATGAATCAACAAAGCAGATGATGACATCAGTCAACATAGAAGGTGATTATATGAGTCAACATAGACGGTGATTACATGAGTCAACATAGAAGGTGATCACATGTCAGCATAGCAAGTGATTACATGAGTCAACATAGAAGGTTACTACATAAATCATCATGGAAGGTGGTTACATGCGTCAATATAGAGTGTGATTGCACGAGTCAACATAGAAGGTCATCATAGAACTCGGTTTCTTGAGTCAATATAGATTGTGATTACATGAGTCAACATAGACGGTGATTACATGAATCAAGACATGAGATGAACATGAGTCAACATAGAAGTTGATTACATGAGTCAACATAGAAGGTGATTACATGTCAACATAGAAGGTGATTACATGAGTCAACATAGAAGGTGACTACATGAATCTTCATAAAAGGTGGTTACATGAGTCAACGTAGGAGGTGATTACATGAGTCAACATAGAAGGTGATCACATGAATCAACATAGCAGGTGATTACATCAGTCAACATATAAGGTAATTACATGAGTGACCATAGAAGGTGATTATATGTCAACATAGAAGGTGATTACATGTAAACATAGAAGGTGATTACATGAGTCAACATAAAGGTGACTGCATGAATCATCATAGAAGGTGGTTACATGAGTCAACATAGTAGGTGATTACATGAGTCAACATAGCAGGTGATTACATGAGTCAACATATAAGGTGATTACATGAGTCAACATAGAAGGTGATTACATGAGTCGACATAGAAGGTGATTACATGAACCAACATAGAAGGTGATTACATGAGTCAACATAGAAGGTGATTACATTAATCAACATAGCAGGTGATTACATGAGTCAACATAGAAGGTGATTGATTACATGAGTGAACATAGAAGATGTTTACGTTAGTCAACATAGAAGGCGATTACATGTCAACATAGAATGTGATTACATGAGTCAGCATAGAAGGTGACTACATAAATCATCATAGAAGGTGGTTACACGAGTCAACATAGAAGGTGATTACATGTCAACATAGGAGGTGATTACATGAGTCAACATAGTAGGTGACTACATGAATCATGATAGAAGGTGGTTACATGACACTATAGAGTGTAATTACATAGAAGGTGATTACATAAATCCTCATAGAAGGTGGATACATGAGACAATATAGATATTGATTTCATGAGTCAACATAGAAGGTGATTACATAAGTCAACATAGAAGGTGATTACATGAGTCAACATAGCAGGTGATTATATGAATCAGCATAGAAGGGAATTACATGAGTCGACATAGAATGTGTTTACATGAATCAACTAAGCAGATAATTACATGAGTCAACATAGAACTTGATTATATGAGTCAACATAAGAGGTGATTACATGAGTCAACATAGAAGGTGGTCACATGTCAACATAGAAGGTGAGTACATGAGTCAACATAGGAGGTGACTACATGAATCATCATAGAAGGTGGTTACATGAGTCAATATTGAGTGTGATTACATGAGTCAACACAGAAGGTGACTACATGAATCATCATAGAAGATGGTTTCATGAGTCAATTTTGATGGTGATTACAGGAGTCAACATAAAAGGTGATTACATGAGTCAACACAGATGGTGATTACATGAGTCAACATTGAGGGATGACTATATGAGTCAACATAGAAGCTGTTCGTAAAATATTTCGTTATGGAATTATTGGATAAATGACTACAAATCCCATTGTTTCCGCTCGCCTCCTGATACATCGTGTATCAGACTTTCCTCCTGATACATCGTCTAGCAGGCTCGCCTTCTGATACATCGTCTAGCAGGCTCGCCTTCTGATACATCGTCTAGCAGACCCGCCTCCTGATACATCGTCTAGCAGGCTCGCCTCCTGATACATCGTGTATCAGACCCGCCTCCTGATACATCGTCTAGCAGGCTCGCCTCCTGATACATCGTGTATCAGACCCGCCTCCTGATACATCGTGTATCAGACCCGCCTCCTGATACATCGTGTATCAGACCCGCCTCCTGATACATCGTCTAGCAGAC
>SDVV010036657.1:0-10926 GCA_016164225.1 Gammarus roeselii
CCTGATCACCGCTCCGTTACTGAGGTAGAGCTGCCCTCCCATGAGCCCTGATCACCGCCCGTTACTGAGGTAGAGCTGCCCTCCCATGAGCCCTGATCATCGCTCCGTAACTGAGGTAGAGCTGCCCTCCCATGAGTCCTGATCACCGCTCCGTTACTGAGGTAGAGCTGCCCTCCCATGAGCCCTGATCACCGCTCCGTTACTGAGGTAGTGCTGCCCTCCCATGAGCCCTGATCACCGCCCGTTACTGAGGTAGTGCTGCCCTCACTCTCCTCTCGCTGATGCCAACCATTAGTGAACTGTCAACAAATAGAACGGGCTGTCGGGCCCGCAGCAGTTAGCCGAGTATTGATGGGCATCAGTTCCATAGAGTTGAAGTAGCATTTGCGTTGCCATCTCCCATCACGCATAAGATTTTCTTTTTCTTATCTCCATTCCGTGTAATGGTCTAAATGCTAGGAGAGTTTTTTCATCTTCTGTTCTTTAACTTTTGCTATTTATGTCTTTGGGCGTAGATAATTAATTTGTTGCGCTGTACTTCCTCTATACATTGGCTTCAGATTGTGTTAATCATTTAGGTTTTTGATCGAATTTTTGTTTGATACCATTCACCAGACTACCTAATTTCAATGACCTGTTTATGATGAATCAGACTGCAACGATTTCTTTGCTATCTCCGCTGTAGTTTGTTTAGGCTCTTTTACTCTTCAGAATCGATCCGGAGAAGCTCCACAATTGTTCTTCATGAGGTCACCAGACGCGTTGATGACTCTGCAGCTCGCCAAAGCAAGCGATCATGTGAAGCTATGATTATACAGCGCAGGGTGGCAAAACTCTAGTTGCGTAGGCATGCAAAACCGTCAATGTGTCTAACGTCGGCACTCGACACATCGTCGCCAGAATTGGATTCGGAGAGGCTACAAATGGTTTGGAGAGACTCTACATATTGTTTGGAGATACTCTGCATATTATTTGGAGAGAATATCATATAGTTGGATATTTACTACAACCACCAGGCATTTTGTATCATGCACAAAGATTAGGATTACGCAAAAATTTATCGGTATTTTTTGTCTGCCTGGTATGAGTTAATTAGCAGCCCTCAACCCATTGTTGTGTGCGGGAAGGCTGCGCTCGCTCTGTGTATAGCGTCTAGCCATCAGTAATAAGCTCTGTGTATAGCGTCTAGCCATCAGTAATAAGTTCTGTGTATAGCGTCTAGCCATCAGTAATAAGCTCTGTGTATAGCGTCTAGCCATCAGTAATAAGCTCTGTGTATAGCGTCTAGCCATCAGTAATAAGTTCTGTGTATAGCGTCTAGCAATCAGTAATAAGCTCTGTGTATAGCGTCTAGCCATCAGTAATAAGTTCTGTGTATAGCGTCTAGTCATCAGTAATAAGCTCTGTGTATAGCGTCTAGCCATCAGTAATAAGTTCTGTGTATAGTGTCTAGCCATCAGTAAAAAGCTCTGTGTATAGCGTCTAGCCATCAGTAATAAGTTCTGTGTATAGCGTCTAGCCATCAGTAATAAGCTCTGTGTATAGCGTCTAGCCATCAGTAATAAGCTCTGTGTATGGCGTCTAGCCATTAATAATAAGCTCTGTGTATAGCGTCTAGTCATCAGTAATAAGCTCTGTGTATAGCATCTAGCCATCAGTAACAAGCTCTGTGTATAGCGTCTAGCCATCAGTAACAAGCTCTGTGTATAGCGTCTAGTTATCAGTAATAAGCTCTGTGTATAGCGTCTAGCCATCAGTAACAAGCTCTATGTATAGCGTCTAGCCATCAGTAACAAGCTCTGTGTATAGCGTCTAGCTATCAGTAATAAGCTCTGTGTATAGCGTCCAGCCATCAGTAATAAGCTCTGTGTATAGCGTCTAGTCATCAGTAATAAGCTCTGTGTATAGCGTCTAGCCACCAGTAACAAGCTCTGTGTACAGCGTCTAGCCATCAGTAATAAGCTCTGTGTATAGCGTCTAGTCATCAGTAACAAGCTCTGTGTATAGCGTCTAGCCATCAGTAATAAGCTCTGTGTATAGCGTCTAGTCATCAGTAATAACCTCTGTGTATAGCGTCTAGCTATCAGTAATAAGCTCTGGATATAGTGTCTATCCATCAGTAATAACCTCTGTATATAGCGTCTAGCCATCAGTAATAACCTCTATGTATAGCGTCTAGCTATCAGTAATAACCTCTGTGTATAGCGTCTAGCCATCAGTAATAAGCTCTGGGTATAGCGTCTAGCCATTGGTAATAAGCTATGTGTATAGCGTCTAGACATCGATAATAAGCTAGGTGTATAGCTTCTAGCGTCTAGCTATTAGTAATAAGCTTTGTGTAAAGCGTCTAGACATCGGTAATAAGCTCTGTGTATAGCGTCTAGCCATCAGTAATAAGCTCTGTGCATAGTGTCTATCCATCAGTAATATTCTCTGCGTATTGCGTCTAGCCATCAGAAATAAGCTCTGTGCATAGCGTCTAGTCATCAGTAATAAGCTCTGGGTATAGCGTCTATCCATCAGTAATAACCTCTGTATATAGCGTCTAGCCATCAGTAATAACCTCTATGTATAGCGTCTAGCCATCAGTAACAAGCTCTGTGTATAACGTCTAGCCATCAGTAATAAGCTCTGTGTATAGCGTCTAGTCATCAGTAATAACCTCTGTGTATAGCGTCTAGCTATCAGTAATAAGCTCTGGGTATAGCGTCTAGCCATCAGTAATAAGCTCTGAGTATAGCATCTATCCATCAGTAATATTCTCTGCGTATTGCGTCTAGCCATCAGTAATAAGCTCTGTGCATAGCGTCTAGTCATCAGTAATAAGCTCTGTGTATAGCGTCTAGCCATCAGTAATAAGCTCTGCGCAGAGCGTCTAGCCATCAACAATAAGCTATGTGTATAGCGTCTAGTCATCAGTAATAAGCTCTGTGTATAGCGTTTAGTCATCAGTAATAAGCTCTGTGTATAGTGTTTGGTCATCAGTAATAAGCTCTGTGTATAGCGTCAAGCCATCAGTAATAGGCTCTGTGTATCAACGTCTAGTCATCAGTAATAAGCTCTGTGTATAGAGTCTAATCATCCGTAATAAGCTCTATGTATAGCGTCAAGCCATCAGTAATAAGCTCTGTGCATAGCGTCTAGCCATCAGTATTAAGCTCTGTGTATAGCGTCTAGCCATCAGTAACAAGCAAAAGTCGTAACGTGGTTCGTGTCCTGAGTTGTAGTGAAGTATTGAAGAAGATAATCACTGTAGGATTGACAAGTCGTTGCTGCTGATGTGTTTGTAAACCTAATGTGTCCTTGTGCTCCGAAGGGACCTTGACTACGCAATGCGAAGTTGCCGGTAGCCATGATGTCAAAGTTAGGCGGTGTTTGTAAGGCTGTTATGATGGGTCCATGGGTTTTAGAAGGATACAAGAGTAACATGAACTACAGGTCGATATGTACAGCACGAATAATTTATACGTTGCTTATTATTGAAAGGAATTGAGTAGTCGCTGGAGATGAAGTTGACGTAATTATAGTGTGTAAAAGGACGTATGCCCGGCATTTGGACACAATATGCATCGTCAAGAATTGCAACCAATGAGGGCAGCGCGAGGATAAAATAAGGCTACCATTACCAAAGCACTTGAATACAAAATATTAATAAATAGTTTGGAGAGGCTGCATATTGTTTGGAGAGACGGCATATTGTTTGGAGAGACTGCATATTGTTTGGAGAGGCTGCATATTTTTTGAAGAGGCGGCATATTGTTTGGAGAGATTGCATATTGTTTGGAGAGACTGCATATTGTTGGAGAGACTGCATATTGTTTGGAGAGACTGCATATTGTTGGAGAGAGTACATATTGTTTGGAGAGACTGCATATTGTTTGAAGAGACTGCATATTGTTTAGAGAGATGGCATATTGTTTGGAGAGACTGCATATTGTTTGGAGAGACTGCATATTGTTTGGAGAAACGGAAAATTGTTTGGAGAGACTGCATATTGTTTGTAGAGGCTGCATATTGTTTGGAGAGACAGAATATTGTTTGGAGAGGCTGCATATTGTTTGGAGAGACTGCATATTGTTGGAGAGACTACATATTGCTTGGAGAGATTGCATATTGTTTGGAGAGACTGCATATTGTTTGGAGAGACTGTATAATGTTTGAGAGATTGCATATTGTTTGAAGAGATTTCATATTGTTCGGAGAGATTGCATATTGTTCGGGGAGACTGCATATTGTTGGAGAGATTGCATATAGTTTGGAGAGACTGCATATTATTTGGGGAGACTGCGTATTGTTTGGGGAGACTGCATATTGTTGGAGAGATTGCATATTGTTTTGAGAGATTGCATATTGTTTGGGGAGACTGCATATTGTTGGAGAGATTGCATATTGTTTGGGGAGACTGCATATTGTTGGAGAGATTGCATATTGTTTGGAGAGACTGCATATTGTTTGGGGAGACTGCATATTGTTGGAGAGATTGCATATTGTTTGGAGAGACTGCATATTGTTTGGGGAGACTGCGTATTGTTTGGGGAGACTGCATATTGTTGAGATGAAATTCTCAGTTCATCGGTCCCGAGCTATTCTTAATGCAATGCGGGCGTCGGATAGACAGACATTCTTGAGGGAAATGGATAGAGCTATCTCACAATGGGGGTTAAATAGACAGATATTCTTAAGGGAAATGGATAGAGCTCTCTCACAATGGGTGTTAGATAGACAGAAATTCTTAAGGGAAATGGATAGAACTATCTCACAATGGGTGTTGGATAGACAGACATTCTTGAGGGAATTAGAAAGAGCTATCTCACAATGGGTGTTGAATATATATTTTTCTGAGCGAAAGCTGAATGGATATTCTCAAAACGACATTAGTGCGTGCTCTACTGGCCGTGTAACCGACGTAGCAAAATATGAACACACTTTTTGTGAGTACTTGATGGGTCAGAAGTTTTCACTTTCCTTATCGTCTGTATAACATTGTTCAGTCATTGATAAACCGTAACTGAATAATAGAGACAGAACTTTTGAATTGACTTCTTCCTCTCTTGAGATACATCACTTCTGACGTCACAATTGTTTACACTCATGGTCACGGAGAAATGTACCGTTCTGGTGATATGGCAGGAACAATGTGACGTGTTTCATCATTGCGTTCCATAAAGATGACGGAAAAATATTATATACAGTATATTACAGTTGATCGGATGGTTACAAGCTCAATAATCTTTTTGATAAGCGATACTAAATCTCATCGGCCGTTGCGATGAATGAATAAAGATCCCGAATGACAAATCAAAACACAGCTATTCTTGTTGGCACCGCTTCATTAACAGGAACGTCCAACTGCTGATATCAACAACAACTCTTTAATAAGAGGAACACAGCACAGAGTACAGAGGCCGGTCAGGGGGGTGTGAATTCTCTCACGTCATGCGAAGGCAATTCGCGTACAGCCGAATTTCACATATTTGCACAAACTGTAGAGCACCTTGTGCAGCGGCCCAGGCTCGTTTGGAAAGCGATAAATAGAGGTATTTGGCCTCTAACTAAGGTTGGCGACCAAGCCTTGGTTGTCATCTGTTTCTTGAAATCAAGCCATTATGTTCACATTATTGCTGATATGCTGCCAGTTTAAGCTGAAATGTATCCTGTTTAAATGTAACCATTTCATACTTTCACCGTGAATAAATTCTAAGACATCCGTTTTTTTAAGGCTGTAGGGTTAATAATGCCGATGATATTTTCGTCGGGACTTCAAACTAGTTTGAATACTATTATTCGTAAAGTTTGTATGCATATATCTCCATCACCAAAATCCCCGTCACTACGACAAGGAAAATATTCCTTGTCACCTTATTACAATATCATAGAAAATGTCCTGTTCCTGTTTGACGTGCGTCTAAAAAGCTCATTACGCCATTAGCCGCCGCCTCCTGATTAATGAGTTAATTAGCTCTGGGTCTCTCAAATAATAAATACGCCCCACTAATTGCCTCCAGCATGTTTATCTACAGAATAGAACGACAGCCAATACAAAACAAGACAGTCAAGGGCACGGCAGATTGAAACAAATCCAGTCCAGAGCGGTGGCTCTGGACTGGACAAGTCCTGAGCGGTGGCTCTGGACTGGACACAGAAGACGTGTGGATATATCAAGATGTATGTATATGTATAGACATACAGCCATTTCCTTCTTATTATGAGGGAAGTTAAGTTAGGCTGACACAGAGAGGTAGGCCCCCAATCTCCCCGCCACAAGACTGCCGTATCTTTGCCGAGGCTCGAACTTGCAACATGCAGCACCAGAGGCTGGCGCTGCAGTTGGATACGCTAACCACTCGGCCACGGCTGCCCCTAATGGCAAGGGTCGCTCTCTCCATCACTGCACCATATATCAAGTTAAATAAAAATAATTATGCTAATAATGCTGAAACTTGGAAGCAGGGCTTAGTCTGAATTAGGATCTGTCTGGAATTATTTATGAGAATTTCGAGATGGTCTGAACCGAGGACACGGAACACATCGGGAGAACAGTTCGAATAAATCGAAACTCAAGCCTGGTTCATTGTGGAAGGCTGCAAAGTGTTGGGTGCACTGAAGAGTGTAATGAGCTGTAGAACACAGGGCTAGGAAGCAACGAGAGGGTTGTACAAGGGAGTAGTTGTCCCAACTATGCTCTACGGTGCTGAAGCGCTGGGGATAAGGGCGGAAGATGAAAGCCGAGCCACACTCTGGGATTAGGTGAGGTGACATTGGCGGGGATGCAGAGTGCTTGATGTCTGGTCAATGCCACGTCACTGATGAAAATGCAGCAAATTACAGAGTTTTCAGGTGAACCGATGAGATCAAAAAGCTATGTGGACGGAAGAAAAACGCCTGGCTTGTGAGTTCCAGTCATTTGGGAGAGGGCAAAACAGGATTTGATGGAGCGATCCCTCTTTGGAAATGAGCAGGTTACTGAGGTGAGGGAATAAAGGTTATACTCTATGCCGAGGGACACATTGCAACCATCTTCTAGGACACTTAAGTTAGTACTAAGCATATTTTAAAGTGATGCAACACTCACCTTGTGGGACACTTGGATAAGAACAAAGCCGAATTCAATGTCGGTTGACCCTGTGATGGAGAGACATCTGTATTAACAGTTCCCCAGCCCTCATACAGGTAAAGAGCACAACACAGTGATACATGTTGATCTTGTGTGATATAAATACCCACAAATAACCGTCAGTGAATATTCCCACTCAGACTTCGCAAATTGTCATCAATAACTTATTTTATAAGCTACTTAGAGGCTGCCCGATTTTGCGGTTCTAATTAATGGATAAACCCTACCGATATGAAAAAGCTTATGCCAAACTTTGTCATTTCAGCAATAATTTGCTGCTTCAAATCTCTAAATTACGAAAGCGTTCGTTAAGTCGACAGTTTTTACATATTTACATTCTTCAGAATTTCATATGCTGCATAATAATAATATTTTGCTATCACAAGCCATCCTTCAGCATCGTATTGAAATTAGTGTCTGTAAGGTATCTCTAAAGTTTGCCATAAAGGCGTTGGGCGCAAGTCGTCCACTAGCGTAACGCAATTGAGGCAATGGGAGTAAGTCATCCACCAACGTCCAAGTGAAGACAGTGGCCGCAAGTCACCCTCTAGCGGGGCTAAATGGAGTCAGTGGCCGCATGTCATCCTCCAGCGCAACGAAATGGAGGCATTGGCCACAAGTCATCCTCTAACGTAACGCTTTGGAGACAGTGGCCGCAAGTCATTCTTCAGTGCCACATCGGAGGCAGTAGCCACAAGTCATCCTCTAACGTAACGCTTTGGAGACAGTGGCCGCAAGTCATTCTTCAGTGCCACATCGGAGGTAGTAGCCACAAGTCATCCTCTAACGTAACGCTTTGGAGACAGTGGCCGCAAGTCATTCTTCAGTGCCACATCGGAGGTAGTAGCCACAAGTCATCCTCTAACGTAACGCTTTGGAGACAGTGGCCGCAAGTCATTCTTCAGTGCCACATCGGAGGTAGTAGCCACAAGTCATCCTATAGCGTAACGCTTTGGAGACAGTGGCCGCAAGTCATTCTTCAGTGCCACATCGGAGGTAGTAGCCACAAGTCATCCTCTAACGTATCGCAACGAAGGCAGTGGCCTCAAGTCATCCTCCGGCAGTACAATGGAGGCAGTGGACATGAGTGATACTTGAGCGTAACGCTACAGAGGCAGTGGCCGCTAATCATCCTCCGACGCCACAAAAAAGGCCGTGGCCTCAAGTCAACCTCCAGCGTAAAGCAATGGAGGCACTGGTCGCCGTCAAATAATCCTCTCTCGTATGGTATCATATTTTTCCGTATCGCTCCATGCTTTCCGAGGACATGTGTAGGCCTAAGAAATATATTTCTGCGGCTCTACCGACCGTACCTGGAGAACAATATGACATGGCGAGAGATAGGTAAAATAAACTGCATTGTGAGAATGGGCTGCAATTTATTTTTTGCTTCCTCAAAGGCCCGATATACTTTGGAATTTAAATTTTAGGTGACATCATAAAACAGAACCTATTTTTATCCAGCTATATGCTCCAGTAGGTGAGATGTATGAAATGCTTGTAAATGCTAGGTGAGGATTTCATCTATGAGACAGAGTCAGGGGCCGCAGTGGCACATTCTGATTATAGCAGCCTCGTTTTGATTTTCTGAGATGACATGAGGTGTTTTGTAAAGTACTAATCATCTATGAGATCCCCTCAAGATAATGGCAGTATTTATTGCAACTGGAATCTGCTATAATTTTTTCCTTGAACGTATTCACATTTATGGTGCTCGCTGTCTTTTTTTCGCATTTGAATTATTATATTGAAGTCTTTACCAGTACCTTGTTATGCCGACTGCAGCGGTCATTCTCAACACTAATACTGGTGAAGTAGGAGTTTGTCTGACAATTGGCACATTAGATCCAGTACGTCGTAATATTCCTCAGCTTGATTGTTTTATTTATATTTAAAACGTTTTCAAGAGTAATTCAGACGTATACACTTCAGTGCATATAAATGCAAAGGGCATCTTGGTATCGAGAGATACGGAACCCACGTTGGTATTTTGTTTGTGTTTGAAGTGGCTGCGATACATGTACGGTTCTAAAAGCTAACTTTCCATTTTCATTTTCATGTTGAAATTGATCTCCAGATCTTTCAGTTATGCCTTAGACGATCTTTTCAATGAAATCAAAGTTAACACAATAACACGATTCATATCCTATTGATCGCACGTAGAAGAGTTGTTAGGACTACCGGGACTCCATTTATAAATATTTTATTCAGGAAAATACATTGCTAACTCCTTCAATCCTCGTTTGCAATCATTGGCGATTATCTGCGGAAGACCTGCATTCAAAGAAGAACAGGATGGTATGTGAAAAAAACAAACAGAATTAATCCTTACTCGAGACTAGAATTATTTACTCTTCCTTACCCCATTAGCTCTAGAAGAAGATTATCAGACCGGGAAAAGAATAATACATTTTTTTTTCTTGAGGTGTCATTAGCTTTTTTCATCAATTTCAAAACCTCCTAAAGGTTCATATTACCGAAATGTAAGAAGATTTGGATCTCAATTTAGAATAGAAGTGTGTGACAGCAGTCTTATTCTAACATAGAGCTTTTTTTGAAGTTGCCCTTCAGGACGACTTTTTTCGCTCACTAATAAATGAATATCTTGTTTTGGTTGACAACTAAGATAGTGCGTCAATTCTCGCTCAATAAAGTACACATCCTGAGAGCCGAGAAAGGACAGAATACTTGACATAATTCACTAAATTACTTTGTCTGTACTCGCGTACCTTCGTTTTCCTACACCGCAATGAACGACAGATTACCACTGCCCAGGACACGCCCAGTGAGCGCCCTTTGATTTGAACATTTTTCTTGGCTCTGCTCTCGGATGCCTTGAGTTGTTCCTCGGGAACGGAAGACACGACTAATTTACATCGAAATCAAATTCCAAAATGCTTTAATGCTGGACTGAGAATAAAATAATACATCAGAATATATCCGGCCAAATCTCTAAGCAGCGAACTCTCTCATAAGACCTTGGCATTCTGTTCACTTTACTGATATTCATGGATACCATTCAGAGGAACATTCAAGATTTTGTGGTAGGGAAGGGGAGGTGTGCTACTCGAGGGTTATGGCATCTGAGTACGCTACGATACCATTGCTTGTTGTATTCAGTCACCATTTCACTGAGTTAATAAGATAAGATGGTTCTAATTTATTCCTGCAGAGAGTATACTATTTTGGAAAATCTTTTGACTTTCTCTCAATCGCCATTGAATGGGACAAAATCAATCTGGGTTGGTTGATAAAGTTGTGAACGCCCTCCATCGCGTCAGTGTGGAAAAATATTAGAAGTCACAGCTATGTTTAGGGTTACAAACATAATCGTGTGGATGACTTACTCGACTGAACTACTAGCCTCAGTTGCTGGGGGTTATAAACATAATCGTGTGGATAACGTACGCGACTGCACTACTAGCCTCAAGTGCTGGGGGTTATAAACATAATCGTGTGGATAACGTACTCGACTGCACTACTAGCCTCAAGTGCTGGGGGTTATAAACATAATCGTGTGGATAACGTACGCGACTGCACTAGTAGCCTCAAGTGCTGGGGGTTATTAACATAATCGTGTGGATAACGTACGCGACTGCACTACTAGCCTCAAGTGATGGGGGTTATAAACATAATCGTGTGGATAACGTACGCGACTGCACTACTAGCCTCAAGTGCTGGGGGTTATAAACATAATCGTGTGGATAACGTACGCGACTGCACTACTAGCCTCAAGTGCTGGGGGTTATAAACATAATCGTGTGGATAACGTACTCGACTGCACTACTAGCCTCAAGTGCTGGGGGTTATAA
>SDVV010036658.1:0-10926 GCA_016164225.1 Gammarus roeselii
TGTATATATAAAGTACGTCTACCACACAATACACTGACCAGTCAAGTGGGCGCATTATCCCATGGTATGAAATGAGTCAGGTAAGCACTCATCACACCACGCACTACCCTCTCCAAGTAGCTTGAAATGTCAACCGGCGGGAGTAACGGATCCTGCGGTGGTTTTGTGACGTCAGGCTATACCTTGCGTGATTAAACAGCATCTGTCGTCTGTTCATACTATTTCTGATATTGAAACAAGTGTATAAATATAATATTTGAATTTTATTGTATTTTTGTCACCTTTATTCGATAACAATGAGGGGAAGAGAAGAGAGAGGATGACCTTCTTCTCTTTCAGTCTTTTTGGCGAAAACAATTATGAACAAAATTCCACCTAAAGCGATCTTGCGAACCTTTGATCAATTATATTATCCATCGTCAATACAAACTTAAGAAATTATCAGATTGCTCACTACCTTTTTCGCCTTTTTCCTGACCAAATGGATTGCTTGACACTAAAAAAAACATGTTAATCGTTCTAGATTTTACGTTTGCCTTTCAAATTTTCCTAGCCAAGCTTCAAATTGAAAAAAATAGGAGCGAATGACACCCGATTAAATGCTGTTCAACCCACAAGAGGAATTGACAGACGTCACGAGACAGCCATACGAACCATTTCCTCCCGTTCGGTTGAAAAGTTCGGGCTTCTTGGGGAGGATTGGGTGTGGGTTGATGGGCCTACTGTAGTCTGTGTCAAGTCAAGTTGCCTCCAGCCTCCTTGAGAGACGTGAACTTGAAACCAAGCAGGAACAAACGGATCACGCGGCGGCCTCGTGCCTTCAGTCTACTCCTGCTGTGCCTAAACAGCATTTGATTGGGTGTCATATGCACATATTTTCGATAATATTGACGCTTAGATACTAAAACTCTGAAGGCAACCTGAAATCGCGATCCAATATCATTTAATCTCCGACTATGTTTTGGTCAATTCATCATTAAGGTCTGAAAGAAAGCTAAAAGAGGAGGGTGTAATTTGATCAAATTTATTTAATATTGATGTTGGGATGATAAACTTTGTAAAAGTACGAAAGATTGCAAATAATATTCAATTGATTCAAGTATATGTTTTTTTCCAAGAAGGGCGATGGAAGGAGACCTTCTTCTCTCTCTGATTAAATTATTAACAGACCAAAAAGTACGTCAAATTCAAATGTTGTTAACTTCCCAATCATACGTTTGTACTCCAAATTTTATCATCATATCGTCAATTTGAAAAACAGATGAGCAAGTGACACTCGTTCAAATGCTGCTTGATCAGAATAGGCTGACGTCACGAGACGGCCGCCGGATCCGTCGTTCCTGCCCGGATATAAGTTCATGCCTCCTGGGATGAAGGGTGGGGTGCGGCGCATGTCCTGCTAGTTAATGTATCTTCGCTTCACCGGCCTAGAGACCTGTTAGGTCCTATTGAAGAGGTCACTGGTCAACACTTGATGGCGGAGCGTCCACTGAATAATTGATTGTTGGCTCGATTTTCGTCCCGATGGATTCAAGCAACTTGACACCCTGCAGCTGTTAGCCTCCGGGCATGACTGCATCGAAGGCAATGACTGGCAAACTTGCAATTCAGCATTGGGCCAATCCTTGCGCTACCTTACCTAACAAATATTCTGGTCGATGAAAGACCATCTCTTTCCTTCCTCGATGTTACTGATATAACTGTATTCTTCCTCGGAGGTATTACTGATATTAATATCTGTGTATCTCAATAATGACTTTTATGGTCTGTTCTCCTAGAAGCCTACTTACTAAATCGTCACTGCCAGTTCACGAAAACGCTTTACGATAAATTTGAACCACGATGACCGAATCACGTTGGCCTTTGAACGTGAACAGGTTCCACTATTAAAAATACTGAAAATCAACACATTTATCATGAAGAATGAATAGCTTGGAAAAGTAATTTCCAAGTCAGAACAATATTGTTTCTATCTCATGGGGCTATTATTTTTATCGATATTATATCTGTATCAACACCTCTGAAACGACTCATCAGTGTTCATGCTGCTTCTATACTGTTAGATTTTGAATATTTTATTTGCATGCATCTAATAAAAAATAAACATTTATTGCAGGGACAGGATTGCTCACCTTCTGATGAGTATATGACCTCAGTTAAGCACGCACCTTCTAATGAGTATAGGACCCCAGTTAAATATTTTTAAAACAAATCACGAATATATGGATTAGAAAATCGGGTCGCTATCCCTGGCGCTAAATTCTTTTATAGCTAACGTCAGATCAACCCCTATCATCTCCGCCAACTGCCTCATCAGCCCCAAGTTGTTCCGACTACATACCTTCGGTACCATTTTTTAACAGCGAACATTCATAGCGTTCCTCAGTCACACCAGTCACGGTCATATCTGCCAGTGACATTCTGGCGAAGATCTGTTTCAGCCCACGTCAGAATCAGCCACCAGTCGTACCATTTTACCGGTTATCACTTTAATGAAACTTTTCCTGCCTAACCTTACCTAACCTAGGGTACGTGTTTCTAACCCGCGGGGCAAAGGTTCGTATTTCTAACCCGCGGGGCAAACATACGTATTCGTGTAGGGTACGTAATGCCGTTTTTTAGCGTTTTGTTATTGAAGTTTCATTAAAGTGATAACTGTTAGGTTGGTACGCCTGTTTCGGTGTAATGACAGTGGCAGATTTTGAAGTGGTGGAAAATGCGTGTGGGCTGGATCATCGTTTGGTAGAGAGTATGTGGGATGAAAGATTTTTAGCGGTTATGACAGTGTCCGGCCATGACAGTGAGGTAAAGTGAAGTGGCGATAGTGCGCGTGTGCGGGAATAATTTTAGTGCGAACGCTGGGCTCCCAGAAAATTTGATATATCCCTAACCGTTACACTCGGAACTTTAGCTTCGGTAATGAGGAAGAACGCGTTATGGTGTGCTTATGCGTATTATTTGTGTACTTATATACATATAACGTCGTCAAATCTCATGAGTGTGGATCAGTTACCAGTCCCCAACAACCAATAAGCGTTGGGTATGGTTAATAATAATACTTCCTTAAACCGTATTGTATGAAGAGCCTCCTTTATAATAACTGAACAATTTTCTGTTGTGAGAGAAGTCCCTTTCAATTTAATTTGTCTCTCCTTGCTCTGGATACCAGGATGTTGTAGTTTAGAGATATGCTATCCCCGAAGCATCCAGAATGGGTTAATAAATCCTCCTGAACTACATGTGTAGAACAGCATTGCTAACCGTAGAAAAAACACTCCTTCGGTTGTATTTCTTCAACCTTCGTGGATGTCCTCTCAAGAATCGTGTTGCGCAACACCGCGTTAACGTCAATTTAAAAGTCGTTCAGATCACTAAAGCCATAAAATTATTTTATAGTCGATGTAAGTGACAAACTGAGTTAACTGCAAGGCTCATTGGGAACAATAACTCTATTTAGTTGAGGCAGATGCGCGGCTTTAGATTTCGGACACTCATTCATAACTGACTGCTCTACAAGCTGATCCTCTACGGCTTGTCTGCATTAATTGGAGATAAGTATTCTATTGGTTGCACCTCAGTTGTATAACCTGAGAGCCTTCACAGCACGGGCAGAGGGAGTTTAGGATTTAGGATTTAAAGATGTTTTTTTATGATTTAAAATTTATCTTTTTATATATGTTGATAAAATTACAGAAATATCAGAATATACAAATGATCCGTAATAAGTCTTCGTCAGCATGATTTTTTCTGAAAACAACATTCGCTATTTAGATAAAATTAATATGTACTTATAACTACGGTTGGGGAGTAAGTTTAACTCTGATCCTACCAACCGATGGACAATGTTGCAGGACATTCTTCGTTTCTTGATATGTCGAGACATAAAAAACGTACCATTAGGCTATTGATTAAAAAAAAATGTTAAGTAATTAGGGTCACAAACATTTACTTAATCATGCTAATTTACTGTTTCAACTGAAATTTAATAAAAGAAACTGAGAGTAGAAAATGTCCGACATGAGGTTGTCAATTACATTTCTTACACATTGTTTGGCACATGGAGACACAAATTGCGAAACTAACTGCATAGTTAGCATGACATGATACTCATGCACAGGAGAAAAACATATCAATGAGTCACAATAGATTGGTCAAAATAACTGAATAAATTTCTACATGAACCATATAATTGGAAGTTTAAGGATATGAACCAGGAAACAAATTTAATGAAAGTACCTATAAAATGAAACTGAGGGATCACAAATAGTGGACACGTAAATTGCATTGCGGACGTAGATAACAATTCAAGAATTTCTCACGCACAAGTTTTAACAGGTTTAGTTGTAGTTTACTTTTGAAGGTAGCTTCACTGCAAGCCAAATCTATGGCAATCGACTTCCATGTTTCAGCATCTTACTTTTATAAAAATAGTTGGGACAGTGTTGATAAGATACGGTGAATTTGCAAATCCGTATTGTTACGAAGATCATACATAGGGTTATTGTAATGAAAAAAATCGTTATCAATGTAAGTTAATTGATTCAAATCTTTGTAAGCAAACACCGCAGCAGAAAAGTTGATGCGACACAGTGGGAGAATTTCCCATTCACAAAAGGAAGCAACATGCGGTCACGTCTGCTTGCAGGTAAGTGTTCTGATGACACGCTTTTGACTAGGAATGATAGGTCTTAGGTTTCTTTTGTAGGGAGAAGCATACACGTTTACTCAATAGGTCAGAAAGGGATAAATAAGGTTGTAGTACACAAGACTTTTAGCAGTAATCTTGAGACAATTCCAAATTTTGCCGAGGATACCACACGATTTGGATAATTTCCCGGAAACAAATAAGACTTGATCTTGCCAGTTAAGACTCTGATCAATTACTGATATACCGAGAAACTTTGTTTTATGCTACTTATGTAACCGTTTGACCTTTCAATTCTACTTGCGTGTTAGGAATGAGCTAGGTTATGATGCGGTTTTGAACGGTCAACTCACCCACTAATGCAAATGTTGTTTCATTAATTCAAGTTAGCTAATGCTAATGATATTTAAACCGAACGGGGTAGTTTCGATGCCAATATACATGAGCACAATTTTTTTTTATTGCAAGGGTATAAAAGTGCCAATCCTTGATTCGTTTGAGCAGTATCAACGATATCCTGAATTTGGTGACAATTTCTACTTCTTCTCTTACCAGTCAGTTGATTCAAGGTTCAATCGTCAGTACAAGATAATTTTAACCGTAGTGGTCTGTACACATGCTGAAGAATATAATATTTTATAAACCTATCATATTATTATGGAGACCTTCTACCGCAGCTCACTCGGCAGAGTAGGAATCGCTTTATGATCCCCGGCAGAGCAAGGCCGGTCGGGATAACCCTACGAAAACATGCTCCTATTCAAAACTCTGGATGACAAAAAAATAATATTTTAAATAATTACATTACCGATATGAATAATAATATTAATACTAATAATATTGGTAATAATAATAATAATAATAATAATAATAATGATAATAATAATAATAATAATAATAATAATAATAATAATAATAATAATAATAATAAAAGTAATATGTTTCGAACTTTTTCATGCACTCTATTAAATTCCTTGGACGAACACCTTCGAATAATAATGGAAACCGAGTAGTAGTAGTAGTAGTACTAGTTGTAGTTGTAGTAGCAGTAGTAGATAAGATTAGATTAGAGTAAGGAGAACAAACGAGCACGAGTGCTCATGTCGAGTGTTTCCTTGAAAGAAGAGTGGGGGATAGTCAACGAGGCTTTAGAAATTCACGCACACGTACAGAAAAAGGAAGGTTGTAAGGACAGAAAGAAAAGGACCACCACTACCAGCACCTCTACCAACTACAACCACCCCACTACTACCCGGGGCATTTCAGCCCCGGAGAAGAAAAGGTCGAGTGTCAGACCGACAATTTTAGGAACGGGGTGAACAAGAAGCGAAGCGAAGAATTTAGGTTCCAGGCGGTCGCATCTCAGACGGTCGAGCAGAGATGGCCACGCCCATACGCTCAGCAGACTCATACTTTTCCTCGAGCGCATGCCTGTCGGCTTGCTCCAGAGGTTGGGTAAGACGGACTCCAACTAGGTATTGAGTCTAATTCGAATGAGCAATGGGTATTTAAATTTTGATAAGTATGTGCACATTTGAAGAGAACACCACACCTAGTAACCCGGGCAGTGGTCCTCCCTCATGTGCTCAGAAGATTAATTCTTCTGTACGCAAGTGGTTCCTTGAAGGCTGTCGCACTTCAAGGCGAGACGTCGGAGGGACATCTTCTATGATAGACCTGCCCTTGGCTGATCTAGAGTCTAGGTCGAAATTTGTCAGAAATATCGTGAAATTTTGATGAAACTATAGCTGAGAACCACTCTCAGTTTCCTGAGAGTGATTTTCCCCAATGCTCAAAAGGTTGAAATTTATCAAGTATATCGTGAAATTTTGATAAACTATAGATGAGAACCATTCTCAGTTTCCTGGGAGTGGTTCTCCCTAGTGTTCAGTAAAGTAAGTCTCTAAACACGTGTGTCTGACGTTGCTGCACCAGGTCCCACCCGAATCTGTGCTTAAGAAGAGAAGGCGGTTACATAATCTCAATATGCTTCACGTGAGATGCCAGAAGGGCATCTCCAAAAATGTTTCATATTTCAGGGACATCTAACAAATATTATTTCGATAGGTAATCGGTGCGTACTGCCCACCAAAGGCAGCACGAGAAATTAGCTCAAATATCTGTAAGGAATGGGTTAGTGGGTGAGCGTCTCTCTGCTCCATGCTGAAACAGGGTCACTCCCGGATCCGTACTGAGGGAGAGAAAAAAGACTGTTAGTTCATTCAGAATGTACAAATGGGTCAATCTAAAGGCAGGTGCATTAAGTGCTTTTTAATAATAAGAGATGGCAGATGGGCATCTCCAAAATCACTATATATCAATTGTATACGAGATGCCATATGGGCATCTCCAAAATCTCTGTATCTCAATTTTTTTACGTGATCCCAAATGGACATCTCCAAAATCTCTATAAATCAAATTTTGTACGAAATGCCAGACGGGCATCTCAAAGATGTATATACCATTAAGATGTCAGAAGGACATCTCCAAAGGCGCAGGTATCCACGAAGCAAAGAAGAAGAAGAAGAAGAGGAAAAAAGAGAGAAAGAGAGAGAGAGAGAGAAAAAAAAGTGGCATTCCATCGGAAGGTACTCACTGGGTTAAAGATGGGTATTTGTTGGAGTGTGGGGGTGAGCCGCCGTAACGGCTCATCGGTAAGCGTCGATGGGTCGCCGGCGGACTTCACCCGCACACCTTCGTTGAGTCTACGTCATACCTATGAGTTGAGCAACGCTCTCCTCCTGGTGCGGGATCAGTTTTCGAATATTATGGGGTGTGAGGGTAAGCCGCTGGCAGACTTCACCCTCACTAGTTCGGTGGTACCTGCTAGCACTGTACCACATAAGAATAATAAAAATAAAGAGTAAAAATATATGGTATTCCTTCAAGTCTTCACCGCCGCATCGAGGAGAGCAAGCTCTCCTTTTAGGCAGTGTAGCCTTTCCGGGCACCATAGTCCCTACATCTGCTTGTCCGGTTAGGATAGCTGACGGCTTCGTAGGCTAGAGGGATGGGTGAATGCGAGTACCGTTACGGGCTCATACCCAGCCGGTTGCCCTGGCGTGGGTTTAGGGGTGGATGAGAGTCGCCGTAACACCTCTCACCCGGTGAATTCCTAGAATGATCGTTCCCACTATTATCAGTCTTTATATAAGCAATGTATTAATATCAGTCTCAGTATTAGTAATGCAATGCAATGCTATAATATAATATCAGCCTCTGTATGTAGTAATATCAGTACCTATAATTGCAATGGTAGGAAGAGTTTCGTTCTGACATGGAGTTTCAGTCACTTGAGTTGGTCAGCAATAGCAATCATTCCATTATAACTGTTAATGAAACGACTGCTACAACCAGCGACATGCTATTGTTATTACTAATAATGATTTATTAGTAGTAATAGCTTGGATTGTAAACAAATCCGGGCTTATTACAAATGAATAGAAAAAAAAAAAAAAAAAAATTATGGGGTCCCTTTAAGTCTTCACCACCGCATCGAGGAGAGCAAGCTCTCCTTTTAGGCGGCGTACACTTTCAGGGCACCATAGTCCCTACATCTGCTTGCCGGTTAGGAGAGCAGACGGCCTCGTAGGCGGCTAGCGGAATGGGTGAATGCGAGTACCGTTACGGGCTCATACCCAACCGGTGGCTCTGGCGTGGGCTTAGGGGTGGGTGAGAGTCGCCGTAACACCTCAAACCTGGTTTGACAGTTCCTGGTAAATTGTGTAGTTTTCAGGTTAAACGAGTCACGTTGCCCAGTGCTTGTCAAGCGCGTCTTTGAACTCATTCACGGATTCAGAGCCAACTACCGCAACCGGCAAGTTGTTCCAGACCCGCGAGATTGCGATCGGGAGAAAGTGTTGTGCTATGGTTGTAGCAAAACGTTTTTCCACAAGTTTTGCCCCGTTGTTTCGGGTACGAATGTTGTGGTCCCTATCAAAGAGACCGACAGGACTCACATTGTTTAATCCCTTCAGGTATTTAAAGGTATCAATGAGCTGGCCCCTCAGCCTTTGTTGCTCAAGGGTAATGAGGCCAAGCTCTTTAAGCCTATCCTCGTAGCTGTAGTGGCGTAGCTGCGGGATGAGCTTAGTTGCACGATGCTGGATTCGTTTCAGTTTGGCTATGTCCCTCCTCATGTGTGGAGACCAAAATTGGACTGCATGCTCGAGGTGGGGACGGACGAGGGACGTGTACAATGGCAATACAATGTCCTCCGTTTTGCAGAGGAAGTTACGGGAGATGTAACCAAGGTTACGGTTAGCTATCTTGTAACTTTCTTCGACCTGCGCGTTCCATTTCATATCTTTCGAAATAAGGACACACAAATCTCTCTGCTGGTTAACAGTTGCAAGATCGCTTCCTGCCATCGTGTGGTTGAAGTTGGCATTACGACACCCTATGTGCATAACTGTACATTTTGCAACATTGAAGGGCATCTGCCACGCTTCCGACCATTGGACGAGTTTTTCGAGATCTTGTTGAATCTCAACTCTGTCTCCCTCCCTCCATGATGCATGACAGAGCTATGTGTCGTCGGCAAATTCCATTACCTTGGACAGAAGCCCCGCATCCATGTCGTTTACATAGATGAGGAAGAGGATAGGACACAAGACACTGCCCTGGAACACCCCAGAAGTAACAGGGGCCCACTCAGACAAAGCCTGGCCGATGCTGACTCTTTGCTTGCCTCCTGTTAGCCAGGCGCGCAGCCAGCGAAGTGCGTTGCCACCGATGCCGAGCTCAGAGACTTTGTGTAACAGTCTCCTTTGCGGCACCTTGTCAAAGGCTTTTTGGAAGTCTAGGTAAATGACATCCACTGCCTTACGGTGGTCGTACACGTTGATCACCTCATTGAAGAAGTCCAGCAGATTCGTCAGACAACTCCTTCTACGGCAGAAGCCGTGCTGAGTGTCATGAATGATTCCGTTGTCTTCCAGATAATCAACGAGGTGGTTTCGTATCAATCGCTCGATGGTTTTGCACACGATCGACGTCAAGCTGATCGGTCGATAGTTGCTGGGCGATTGTCGGTCACCTTTCTTGTAGATTGCCGTGACATTGTCATCTCTCCAGTCTTTGTGGAACTCGCCACTCGTCATCGATAAGTTGAAGATGTGGGTTAGGGAATCCGCCAATTGTTCTCGAGTTTCCTTGAGAACTCTTGGGTGGTGTCCATCGTGACCGATCGATATGTAGATATCCAGGTCCGCAAGTTGTTTGACAACTTCCTCTCTTGCGAACGCAATGTCGTTGAAACTGACTTCCCCAGCGTAAACAATCTCTCGTTCGTAGCCAGGGCCCTCAACTGTGAACACTGAACAGAAGAAGCTGATCAGGACACCGGCAATGTCCTCAGGTGACGTTCTGAGGACACCATCTTCATCCATTAGCGGACCAACTGAGTCCCTAGCAATTCTACGCTCATTGACGTAGCAACACAAATCCTTTGGGTTCTCTTTGGCGTTATCCGCAATGTTTTTCTCTTTCGTGCGCTTAGAGGATCAGACTAGTCTAGTGGCTGTCCTACACGCCAGGCGGTGCAGTTCTGTCGCCTCTTCGGTGTTATCCCTCAGTCGATGCGCATTTAGTTGATCGCGACGATTCAAGGCTCTTGCAACTTCGACGTTCCACCAAGTGGGCCTGATCCTTCGAGCGGGATCAATTGTACTCAAGGGTATACATCGGTAGCGCACCTCGCGAACTCTCTCATCGAAGATACGGCAGCAAGCGTCCACCGAACCGTCATCGAGTTGTTCGATTAAGTTAAGCGCACTTAGTTGTTCTCTCATCCCCTGGAAGTCTGCTCGCGCGAAGTTGGGGCGGCGTATAGCTCCCTGGTAGTGGTAGTAGTAGTAGTAGATTAGAGTAAGGAAATCAAACGAGCACGAGTGCTCATGTCGAGTGTTTCCTTGAAAGAAGAGTTGGGGATAGTCAACGGGGCTTTAGAAATTCACGCACACATACGGGAAAAGGAAGGTTGTAAGGACAGAAAGAGAAGGACCACCACTACCATTACCTCTACCTGCTACTACCACCCTGCTACTACCCGGGGCATTGCAGCCCCGGAGAAAAAAAGGTCGAGTGTCAGATTGACAATTTCAGGAACGGGGCGAACAAGAAGCGAAGAGAAGAATTCAGATTCCAGGCGGTCGAATCTCACACGGTCGAGCAGAGACGGCCACGCCCATATGCTCAGCAGACTCATACTTTTTCCTCGAGCGCATGCCTGTCGGCTTGCCCCAGAGGTTGGGTCAGAAGGACTCCAACTAGGTATTGAG
>SDVV010036659.1:0-10926 GCA_016164225.1 Gammarus roeselii
GGACAGCCTTGTAAGTTTGACTATCATTGGGCTTTTAGTGGACAGCCTTGTAAGTTTGACTATCATTGGGCTTTTAGTGGACAGCCTTGTAATATTGACTATCATTGGGCTTTTAGTGGACAGCCTTGTAAATTTGACTATCATTGGGCTTTTAGTGGACAACCTTGTAAATTTGACTATCATTGGGCTTTTAGTGGACAGCCTTGTAAGTTTGACTATCATTGGGCTACTAGTGGGCAGCCTTGTAGGTTTGACTATCATTGGGCTTTTAGTGGACAGCCTTGTAAATTTGACTATCATTGGGCTTTTAGTGGACAGCCTTGTAAGTTTGACTATCATTGGGCTTTTAGTGGGCAGCCTTGTAGGTTTGACTATTATTGGGATTTTAGTGGACAGCCTGGTAAGTTTGACTAGCATTGAGCTTTCAGTGGTCAGTCTTGTTGATTTGACTATCGCTACACTGTAGACAAAACGGGAAATTGGTCGTTAAATTCATCAATTTACGAAAGTTTCAATTATATCAACTGAAAATATATGATTATATCAGGAAAGAATGTCTCATTATTTTAATGTGTATTTCTATGTTTCCACTCTTCGGTTAGGAGGAACATGCAAGGGATTATACGAATTTTATAATGTTCGAACAATTCGGTGACGACAAATCTTCACTAATCATTTCATGAGTTTTTTTTCGGAAGTCAACTGTTGTCCCCTCGTCAAAGCTATTCCAATAAATGATGTAACAATCATTATCATAAATTTTGAACATAAAACAAGCATCACTTATATGCCAAGTTTCAGTAACCACGATAAAATCAATCTGAAATTTGATTGAATTTAAAAGCAGATAAAATGAAAGAAAATTGTTCATGGGCTATAAATATTTACACGTGAAAGCGGGAAATGTTGCGACTACAAAATCGAATTCTATCTAAAAAGGCGATCGTATTGATGAGCTCAAAATTGAATTCAACATGGTCATCTTTTCGAAACGATAACGTGAGCTATTATACGACAGTATTTAAAACAGGACAAATTATACCTTAGAGCACACAAATTTTGGCTTATTTCACTCGCGCATTTAAAAATCATTGTTATATCCTCATTCATAGCGTTCATATCAGGAAACTAAATTGGTTTGTCGTTCGGTAGCATTTTGTAAGAGATCCCACCATTTGTGCCGAAGACAGAGGTTACCTGCGGGTGCGCTCTTAGAGTGAACGTGGTTTGGTTTGAAGATCAACGATGCTCAAGTTTCATAACTTGGACTCGCATGCATAACATTATTTTTTAAAGATAAGAGCTGTATTTGTATAACTTCATTGTACAACGCATAGAAGAAATATTTATATTGGGAAGTTGACCAAAAATTTTTGCAGCCGGTCCGTCGCTAATGTGCATACGTGTTTCTTCCTGTCATATAAAAAAACTTTTCATTTATTTAAAATATAAATATATACAAGAAATATTTCTGATAAGTGGTTGAAAGCTGAACTAAAAACAATTATAAAGCTGGCGCTCGTAGCATAACTGCCTTCAGTACAGAGGAAGAAAACATCCACTGACTGGGACTGGGCTCTAGACGGGAAGTATTTCGAAACAGTATATGCCGAAATAGTAGATAGCAAACCGGTATTTGATAAACAATGAGCCAAATCCGATCCTATGTTTTGTGGTAACATGTGTTGCACCAGCATTGAATCGATGTTGTGTCAGTTTCTCTCAGACGACGAGCCGACGTCCAAATAACGTAAGCCCGTCTTTTGACCCGGTGATTACAAACTCTGTCATATTACTTCGCTACGTCATCTGCAAGCAGGCACTGCTACGGATCACGTCATCTGCAAGCAGGCACTACTACGCATCACGTCATCTGCAAGCAGGCACTACTACGCATCACGTCATCTGCAAGCAGGCACTTCTACGCATCACGTCATCGGCAAGCAGACACTGTCACGAATCACATCATTGGCAAGCCCGCACTGCCATAAATCACATCATTGGCCAGCAGACACTGTCACGGATCACACCATTGGCCAGCGGATACTGCCACGGATCACATCATTGGTAAGCAAACATTGCCACAAATTCAATAGTTGGCCAACAGACATTGCCACGGATCACATCATTGGCCAACAGACACTGCCACGGATACACATCATTGGCAAGCAGACACTGCCACGGATCACACATCATTGACAAGCAGACACTGCCACGGATCACACATCATTGGCAAACAGACACTGCCACGGATCACATATCATTGACAAGCAGACACTGCCACGGATCACACATCATTGGCAAATCGACACTGACACGGATCACACATCATTGACCAGCAGACACTGCCACGGATCACACATCATTTACCAGCAGACACTGTCACGGATCACACATCATTGGCAAACAGACACTGCCACGGATCACACATCATTGGCAAACAGACACTGCCACGGATCACACATCATTGACCAGCAGGCGCTGCCACGGATCACACATCATTGGCTATGGCTGCCTGTCTTCAGAGGTTGACGACACATACCTATCCTTGAGTATTAATTCCAGTTCCATCACAGCACAAGGCCATTGTCATTGAGTCCCTCACCACTTCCCAATAACGAGGTGAAAAAAGGTGAACTCTGCATGATGACCAAATCATCAGAAAAAGGATTTGTAACAAAACTTGGCGGCATCGGAACATTTAAATTATAAAAAAATATGCATTGCAGCATCGTGGTTAATTTTTACGTTATGGATTTATGGACATTCCAAATGTTACCCTAATCTGGCTGGCGGTGAGGCTTATCTGTCTAGGAAAGTAGGATGCGGCCTTGGTCAGCCCACATAACGCAATACTAACGATACTATAGAACTTATTAACATTGAGATATCCGAAATACTACAATGCTGAAATATTTTATAGTGACAGTCCTTGAACAGAGCAGTGCTGTGTTTTTGTCCGTTCGGGTCAACGGTTTGGGCCGCTCCGCAATGTGTGTAAGGAGCGCTGTAGCCCAAAATGCAAACATCATCAACCAATTCAGTAGTGTCAAGGGAGACCAAGGCAAAACTGATTCAAAGGTCCTACTCTTTATCAAGGGGATCAGCCCAACTACACAAACAACAAGCTCTAGGCAGGGCGAGCCGAGCTTGCTAAGTTTAAGGTACAGTATATGTCACCAACTCCAGCTGGTTGTTCGAGAAGGCAACGATGACACGACACAGGGTCTCTACTAGGATGGCATATGTGGGACTAGGTCGTAAAATATGAAGCTAATATTCTAAATTCCTCTTGGCGCTCACCCTAAGTGATGTTCCACGGCTAGTACATCAGGGTCAATGTGGCTACAAGGAGGGGGTAGAAGCCGCTCAGGTCTCCTGTGAGGTGCCCAACTGTCTAGACATAGAATTTATACACCAGCAATCTTACCAAAATAAAATGTTTCATTCGTGAAAATTGAGAAGTGGCACATTTCTGGCTTGAAAGGTTGTAGAAGCTGTTCCAATAATTAACATACAACGCCCTGTATTGGTATAAGACCTCTGCGGCGTTGAGTGTCTAGAACGAGCGTGTTTCTCACCGGTATAAAAACACTGATTAGCTAAAATCGGTTATACATCACAAAATTTCTAATACCAGGCAGTTTGTCTATTTTGTAAATGACAAAATAAAATTATTTCAATTTATTCAGCAGTCATTTTTATTATATGAATAACCTTCACTCTGTGCTAGGACAAATTTATCCCTTCTGTCAGACAGTGTTTACGTCGATGTCAATCGATATCAATAATCAATCAATTTCTCATCATTCAACATTGTTTGGCTGTTCTATTTGAAAATGCCTTGCGGTGAAACTGCTTGTCATCGCAGTATCTCTTCACATTAATGTGAAGAGATATTGCGTGCTGTCAGAAACATGCTGTGAAAGGAGTGTAGTCCAAGAGAATGGCGACGATAGACTCAGAAAACGTTATTCAATAACCAAGGCGAACAAAATGGAATTGGTAAGAGGCATCGAATGTACGTCGACAGTTTTTTTTACAATAAAATCAGTCCATTATTGGATTTGGAATGAAGTGAACAGAATTGACTACTTGGTAGTCTGGCTTGTTTAATGGCGGTACGTCTTCCGAATGGATGTTTAGCTTCATCGTTGTTTCAATGCGAATGCTGACGTTATAGGTGCGTTACATACGACTCATAAAACGTGAAAAAATACTCATAGTCAAGCACTGGTCGCTTTATTCCTACACAGCCGAGAGTGCGAGGATAAGCAAGTGGTGATAGCCAAATTTGTTTTCTAAAACTAATTTTCTACTAATAAATACCAAACACAAACACTCATACCCACATTTTCTCACCCAATAGATTTTTTTACTGATGCTGCATATTTCATGAATGTGATTGTAATATAACTATTATTTAGGACATTGTAAACAAACAAACGCAATCCGATAACGAATTTTATTTTCAAAACAATGTTCAATGATATATAGTCATGATTCTTTTTAGATATTTATAGATATTTCTCTGAAATTTCCCACTGTGCCTACCACTTCTGCTGCATTATTGGAGGTCTTATTCTCAAAAGTGTCGCAATTACGGCTGTTACATCCAGCTAGGAGGTTGCATTGTCAGGAGTAGAATTTCTGAAAATGAGCCATCTGATTATATAGCGACAATCCCATTCAAAGATAAGGCTACATAATATAATTGGGAGCTTGAATACAATAATTATGAAGATTATGTAAGGAGTGTCGATGGCAAGCGATGCGTAGAATAATGTGGTTCAATCCTCAGTATTATAAAGTGGTCCCCAGTGACCGATTTTGCACGTAATCAAATCGAGCCAGCTTGAACGTGATTGACTTTCGGTCAGACCGCAAACTACCGAGCAAGAGTTTGAACATCATTTCCATTTTTTTTAATCTCGTCATTTTATTTGCAGATGAAACTCATGAGGTTGAAAATTCAACAACACTAATATCGAAGGTCCAACTGATCATTGACGGCGATCTTTTGCAATCATTATGGACAGCAATTAGGTTGTTGACGTTTCCAACAAGTTCGGTTCTGTCGTTTCTTTGATAAAAAGTCCCATTCGTAACAGTTTACTGGGGACGTAATATCAGATGTTTTTGTATATGCACATCGACATCATTAGAAAATATTATCTCTGTACACCTATTCGTACATGTAAATAGAAGACAGTCATGAGCTGGTCATATTGGAAAACATTGTGTAAAGAATTCGGTTGATTTTGTTCAGGATTGTTCCCGTACAACCGTACACATTATGGTGATGAAGCTCATCATTTTCATTGATTTTTTCATTTGAGGGCTAAAATGAAGGAATAAATAATATCTAGTCCAACCATTTCTTGTTGTTAGATTCACAAATGTCGAAATGTACCGTTTTCATGACTGTTACATCGTCATTGCTCACATTATCCATGTTGTCTACAGGGTTAGCTCTTCACTAGTCATGTTGGAAGAATACACTGCAGTGGACAGCTGAGACAGTCCAAATGCTGGTCACACAACCGATACCAGTTTCAGCCACGCCAGGGCAGTCGACGCTAAAGTATAGAGCATAAGGGAACCCACAAGTGCCCCTGCTCTGCTCAGCATGCAACACCAACAATAAGATGATCCTAAGCTTGATACCCAGCACAACTTTGAAGGGAATAAGGTACCGCGGATCTATGAACGAAAAATAGGTTGTATAGAGATGATGGAAGAACGTTGGCCGGGCAGGTTGGCAGGAAGACGTCGATACCAGCGAAGGAGTGGGCTGCACCACCAAAGTAACCATCGTCCGCGAAAGAAGATACGCATTCTGATCTTAACAAGCGGTTTGCGAACCCCTTCGTTAATGATTAGATAAGAGTGTGTTGGCCTTCGTTAATGATTAGATAAGAGTGTGTTGGCCTTCGTTAATGATTAGATAAGAGTGTGTTGTCCTTCGTGAATGATTAGATTAGAGTGCTTAGCCCTGCGTGAAAGATTAGATTAGAGTGCCTAGCCCTGCGTGAAAGATTAGATTAGAGTGTCAAGGCTTTCGATAAAAAAACTCTTTAGTTGGAGTATTAAATCACGTTTTGTGGGCTGTGCCTGCTGCCCTGGGTAAGATTAAATTCACCACAGTATAGATTAAGTTGAAATTGAAAAAATGTCGAACGAGCAATTTATTTGTTGAGGCCAGTTGCATTTTATTCGATACTGTTGTGTATTTTTTAAAATTGTATACACATATATTTATGGTATAACATGGAATTATTTATTAAGATCATACTGCCTCTTTATGAATAATTACCATAATGATGTTACCAATTTATTTTGTATTAATAGGATTGAGATAGAAATATCAAACCATATTTGATGTATGTATGTATGTTGCAATGCAGTGTAAAATCGTACGATACAGTACAAAACAAGTGTTACAAGTGCTGCGGCGGAGGAAGAGAGAGGCCTCGAACACTTGCCATCCGTACCTTGTTAACTACGACGGGGGGAATGGGAGCTGAGAGGTAATTGCATTTCTTGTTTAAGGAAGATGAAATGTAATTGTTTCAGAGTTTGTTCATTAGTTTTAGTGTCTGTTGGTAACTTATATTGGGGCGCTATCCCTGGCGCTAAATTCTTTTATAGCTAACGTCAGATCATCCAGTGTCAATGGAACCGACATAAATTCCTTCATAGTTCCAAGTTGTTCCGACAACCTGCGAACCGGTACAGAATTAATATCGGATCATTTGCTTGTGGATTTTAGGAATACAAGCACTGGACCGAAACGTTGAAAAACTTCAGACACTACGACTCGTTGGTTTGATGTCATTTTATTATTGATCGATTCTACCACGAATATCGAACCGTGTCCCACCGTGAAGGAAGCCCAACGGGTCTCAGAATTCACATAAAATCAAGAGTAAATTAATAATACAATTTTCAGAAAAATTCACGAGTCTCAACAAAAAAATAACGTATTATATTCGTTCTGCTCGGATCCAGGTCCATGCCAAACACAGTCAAGGCAGTAAGAGGGATAAACACAGCAAGTACCAGCGGCCGAGATCTCATTACTGTTTGATTTAATAGAAAAATTACATTGTCAGAGTGGACCTAATTACGTTGCATTATTGGTCACCCTCATGTCGCACCGACGTGTTTGGCGGGGAAGAATATTTGTCAGGCAGTAGATTCTGAGTTTCTTTGCCGTATCTACAATTAACTTGAACGCGCCGAATTCCAGACTGAGATGTAGTTGATTTGACTCGTGAGACCCCCTTCCTCGAGGTAGCCGATCACGAGTATTAAACACGCTCATCCGTAATTCAACAAACGGTTTTTAATGAGTGCCATCTATACCAAACATCATAATGACGCTATTATGAACGCTGACCAATTGGTATTCAGGCAACCGGCGACCTCTGTCGTATCCAAGAAAATGAAACCGGATTTCTTCGTGATGCTGATTGCATTCTTGCACCACTACCGCTGAACTTCGGCACGTTGCGGTCAAACAAGACGCAGCAAGGTACGAGTACCGCTGTTACCTTTCGCTGGTTATTGCTAAGGTGACTCAGGATTGGCTTTGGGTTTTATGTCCATTGAATTATCAACTCATCAATACAAATCAATCGTATTTGAAATTAGTGATTTGAAGAAGCGTGACTGAATCGTTCCAACCATTTAAAACAATTACTCCGCGTGATAGACGTTTTCTTTCTGAGATTGTTAAGCGATGGCCAATTGGTTGGATAAACGAATTGGTTCCATTGATAAAAATGTTTAATTCTAATGGTAATACTAAGTTCCCAACGAAGCAGATTATTAGCGAATGAGCAGTATCTCACCATCGTGTCACGTGTTTATTGACTTATATATGATGCAAATTTCGTTAATGGTAATACCTTTTGAGAATCAACGTTTTCGTGCTCGTAGAATCAACATAAAATATCGGAGACCTAAAGGTGTCCAAACACTCATTCAAATGGAATACAAAGAAAAAATGTGTGCAGATGCGCCAGAACACAGTTGGACTTAATACCATCGGCTCATATTGTTCGGTCATCCGATATCGAAAGAGTTTTGCCCAGCGCTTTCGAAGCATTAATTTGTTAGTTCTTTGCCCGGCCTGTAAATCATGAGTCTTCTATTTGCAAATGAACTTTGTAATATTTCTCTAGCTCTTATACAATAACTCGGCAGCGATTTTGTATTGTATACTTTCTTATGTATACCCTGTATAGTACACACAACAAAAATATCTACAATATCCTGTCCATCAAATTGTTACCAGAACATTAGTCGGTAACACTTTAATAGGCAGAATATCAAGGTGTAAACTGAACATGCGCATACAATCCTGTCGGTGCGTAGCTGATACTTTACTCGTGTGTGAAGAAGCCTACCCAGCATGAGTGTCCCAAAACGTTGTGTTCACAGATAAGCCGCGTTGCAGTGAGAGTGGCTTCGACAAGCAAAAATAACCCAACCACATCAGTTAATCGTCCTCGCTGTTCCCATCAATTAGGAAGATTCGGGACGTTATTTTATTCAACAGCTCAACTCTAAGCTACGCATGCGGCAGTCTTGGACGGTGCGCACTGGCTGAATAGCTTTATTAGTAAAAAATGTGTAATTGATACGCCAATTGATGGAATAATTCGCCGTTGGCTGGAGATCAATCAATATCAAATTTAATTTTTGATGATATATATTTTTTATTGCGTGGCATTATCCCTGTCATTTATCATATTTTGCTTAGTCAGTGGAAGGTTGTACATTATCGCGTGCTTGCTATTATTAAATTTACTCATATGTTATGGAACAAGAAATCATCCATTCCTCATTAAATAACAGAAAAGTGCACTATGCAATCCCAATCAGTAACAAATCTTAACTGTTCTGCCCACGACTTTTAGGTCGTTATACTAAACACAATAGGACAGGAAATTGTATTAATTAACGGCCTTCCGATATAATTGCCAACCTATTTTCAATTAAAATGAATCAACCATTGTTCGTAAGGGCCTTAAGAGAATGTTGGATAGTATATTTGTACGGTCCTGTAAATGGTGGTGATATGCGTTTGGAGATGCGTTGGTGCAATATCTCGTAAATTATGCGATACATCGCGAATCTGTGTATTGTTTCCCCAAACAGACTCGTATGAACAGCCCTCTAAACATTTCACGCAGATTCTGCATTACAATACGAATCAATGGATTCCGAGGTAGGAAAGCGTCCAATGCTGTTCCAATAAGCAACGAGTTTGGAAATGAATTTCGCTTTATCTATTGTGACCAACCTAATCTGAGAATTGCCTATTATAAATGTAATTCATTGAATTATTCAAGCTGAAAAAAATATCTGAATGGAGAATTATCATTTTCAGAATGAATGATAATTTTCCCATTTTTTTTTTACATGTCGGGAGATGACATTTTATTGTGGTGTCTTTTATTCAACTAATAAACCCAGTACGCAGATACTCAGCATAGAGCCTATGGGACAAATTGCACGATAAATCACAGTCCTAAATCGTTCATGCCACCATTATTATTTTGTATTATGAAACAGCTATATCATCAGACAATTATACATAATGGTAGGTGAGGAAAAAAGCACGTGAAAACAGATCGTTTTTACACGGCGATGTAATTATGATTCATCGTTAATCGGGAGGGTTGCTGATATGAGGTGTTGCGTTGAAAAAATGTCGGAGAAAACCTTCGTGAAATGGCCTTTTTCTTCATTATTCAAATAATCAGGAACTTACAATTGAAAATTATATATCAGTTTAATCAATCAAACTTTATTGATACATTGCTTCCATAAATTAGTGCCTTCAAAGCAATTAAAGAAAATTAGTTATTCAAACAATAAATTTATTTTAAACTTGTTGTTGTGTTCTAACAGGATTTTGCTGAAGGTACTTCGTATGTCATTCACTGGAGAAGTGCGTGGGATAATATCAATATCAAATTAAGTATTTGCATCTCTCACTCACTTTCTCAGAAGCGATTCCTCCCTTTTTGTTACCTCATAATCCCGGACCGAGAAAGAGATCCTCTGTTCCTCCATCTGCCAATACCCTGCCCTCAGCCTCGCCGTCCAATAAGAGTGTTTATTGCAAATTAGAGACAAACTTTTTCCGGTCGTGTTTTTGTCTGCGACAAGACCGGGCCAGGCGTCGGGCAGGTCTTATCACATGATAGACATCGCAACAAATATATATAAGCGGTGCATAAATAAAATTACGTTTTCGAATGCTTGATACATTTTCTGGATGGCAACGGGTCGACCAAATTTTAATTAAACGAAAATGAAATAAAAGAAACTTTGTATTCCGTGTACGATCCACTAATGCCTTTTATTAAATCAGTATCTGGATGAATAGCGTCCAAAGCATTTCAAAAGAGGGTGAATGAGCTCAATAGGAAAGCTGTCAATCGGGGAAAATTACATCAGATCACAATTTGATCCTTGGATTATATGCGCGTTATTTTGTCAATACAGTACTCCACTATCATAACCACAATCCAACCGACCAAGATTATCCGATGATGATCTGACATTTCGTAAGTAATTATTCGTCAATCAAACGTTACCTGCTCCTTCATGACTTTTGGTTTCAATATCAATCCCTAATACACTAATTATATTTTTTGTCGGAACATGCCACCAGTTTTGGTACAAAGCTGCTCAGTCTACTCACTACGAGGAGACAACATTTTCAACGACCCCAGCTTCTGGCTATGAGGTAATCCGTTATAACACAAATATTAGGTCTTTATTAGGCCTCAAATTACATTTCCAAGGCAAATATCAGATGAACATATTTTTTTGAACGAAGTGACATGTTACATGTGGTTTGAGCCTCACTTCCGACAGACTCAAAGTCGACACTGGGAGAAAAAA
>SDVV010036660.1:0-10926 GCA_016164225.1 Gammarus roeselii
TCCTTAAACAATGAGTGCGAAATCAATAATCCGAGCCGTTTTTCTGCCCGTGACGAACCTGCCATTACTTTCTTCTTCACGATTCACAATTTTGTCATGTATAATAATGCTAGTGAATTTGTGCGGGAGTTTCTGTTTGTGATTTTGTGAATAGGTGTTTTTTCTTTCGTCTATGCTCGCTCGCGCGTGCACGGACCATATGTAGTTTCTGGGGTTGACCTGGACGGCGTAACTGTAAACCTTGTGACGCATTGCGGTTAGAGTTGATCTAATCCGTGAAGCCAATGACCTTGTACCATTTTCGACAGTACAATGTGTGCGCACTGGAAACGGGGATTCATTTCGTTTGAGTATTTTTCTTACCTGAAAAACTAAATTGTACCTCCACTTAACTAGACCGCGTAGCTGCAAACATTTGTTGCGTTGCTGTCGGAGCTGATTTTGTCCGTGTAGCCGTAAACCTTGTACCAATCTTAACGATGATACCTGTACGCACTAGCGTGCGTACATATTACTCTTGAAGTTCCAAATGATTGGAGGAGAGGATTCGTTCAGTCGGAGTTTTACCTAAATGAATAAAGTGTACTGTAATTGACCTAGATCGCGTAGCGTTCTAGGTCGTGTTGCGTTGCTGTCTGAGCTGACCTTGTCCGTGTAGCCGTAAGCCTTGTACCAGTCTCGACGATGCTACCTGTACGCACTAGCGTGCGTACATATTACTCTTGTAGTTCTAAATGATTGAAAGCGGAGATTCGTTTCGTCTAAGCGTTTTCCTTGTGCGCACCAGCGTGCGTCTGACATTGCTACAATTTTCATTTTTTCTAACTTTAACAGCTTTGTTTTGCTCGCACGCTGAGGCGTGCGAGCCTACTTGAATCCATGATCATCGAGCCCTACGGAGAGTCTATTATGACTCGCGTTGAGGCTCTGGTGGAAATGAGAATCAAATCAAATAATATCACAGTCATTCTAATTCAGTACTGGCTTAGAAAAAACAAAGGTGTATCTGCGGTATAACTTATAAAGCGATTTGTCACTGTGTAAATATAAATAATTGGATGAGTGTAGTGATGCTATCCCACAATAGAGCGATTCATCCGTGGACAAAAATCCATGGATGACTTGTTAGACAACCTATGCTAATCTTTCTGCTCATTCATTCGTTCACTATCAATACATGCAATGGGAACACTATAATACAAGCACATATACAAGGCGGGCTGCCTAAGCGGACTTCCTGAAGCACTCAAGATCCTTACAAGTGATCCCCAGTCTTACTTGACCCACTCCCAAATTCCCACCGTATTCAGTAGTTAATTTATCCACAGCCCCTTTTTTGCAAAGCCTTACCCCAAGATTAATTCCATGAACTCAGAACTCAATTCACAGCGTCCCGAGCATTACCCAGTGAGTCGTATTCACCCCTCCCCAATCTTTCACGACTCAATCCCGGATCGCAAAGCACATTTCCCACCGCCTCAAGAACGCGTTCCTCCTTCCTGCATCCCATCTCACTCCCCACGCCCTCACTCCCCACTCCCAAATCCCCTCCATAACTGCCCTTTCCCAGGTACTCCTCTGCAAGTTTTCTCATACAAGTTCTTCTCCAGATGTGCCCCACCCATGTCCCTCTCACTAAGTCCCTCTCTCCAAGTTCCTCTCCCCAAGTTCCTCTCCCTAAGTTCCTCTCCTCAAGTCTCTCTCCAAATTCCTTCTCCCCAACTCCCCTTCCTAACTCTTCCTTCCCAAATCCTCCGCCCCATGTCCCTCTCCCCAAGTTCCACTCCCCAAGTCCCCCTCCCTATGTTCCCTTCTCCAAGCCTCCTCCCCATGTTCCACGCTTCAAGTCCCCAGACCTGTCCCCCCTCTCCAATTCTCGCTCCCTAAGTCTCCCTCCACATGTTCCCAATCTCCAGGTTCTCCTCTCCAACTGCCACTCCTCAAATCCCCCTCCTCATGTCCCAATCCCCAAGTCCCCCTCTCCAAATCCCACACCCTAAGTTCCCCTCCCAATATCTCCGTTTCAAAGTCTCCCTCCAAAGTCCCCCTCCCCGAGTCTCCTTCCCCAAGAACCCCTGTCCAAGTCTCTCTCCACAAGTCCCCTGCACAAGTCCCTTCCCCCATGTCCCCTCGCAGAATCCCCTTAACGCATTGCCGTCATCAATAGTATATGTTGCAGCTCATACGAACCGTGTCCTGAGATGAGCGGAGCAAAGCACTAAATGAGTCTGCAGAAATCACCCGAACATGGCAGCCGACGGCATAGCGGTGGATAACATAGCAGCAGATTACATGTCAGCAGATGTCATCTGCTACCATGGCAGCAGATGACATGGCGTCAGGTAGCATGGCAGCAGTTACGGCCAGTGAGAGTGAGGACAGCTTGTAGCGATTGTCAGGGAGGACTGAGAATGAGAAGGATTTATTGTTATGTAGATGAGACAGCCGCAGGAAGAATTTCCGGTCTAAGGCCCCACACACTCGCCCACACGTATGTTAGCTGGCAAATTTCAAGAGGAGGAGTTATTCATTAACTAGTTGAATTTATATCGAAATCAGGCTCATCTGCGGTACTTACAAGTTTGCAAGTGTTTACAAGTGTAGAAAGACAACAACAGGCCTATTATCCCAAACTAGGTTGCCTTTTGATAGCAAGAGGATTAGTTCTGAAGTAGAACGTCAATGAGAGCGTCATGTGCCATTTTTGTTTTTCTAACATCAAGAAAGAGAACGGTTTAGCTATTAATCGGCAATTTGTGTAGAACTTGTCGAGCTGCTACTTAAACGCTTAGATTGTATTGTTGTTTATAGCCTCCGCTGGAAGTTTGTTCCATTCTTCGACAACTCTATACGTGAAGAAATTGCGCGTGATGTCGAGTGAGAAACGTTTCCCAATGATTTTGAATCCATCGGTCACTCCCTTCGTATCAAGAGTGAAAAGGCTCCAGCGATCGACGTTTTCCTTACTCGTCATAATCTTTGACACTTCGATCAACTCGCCTCTGACTCGACGTTTCTTTGGCTGATAAAGATCCAGTACACGTAGCCTATCTTCGTACGATTTATTCCGCAGCGAAGGGAGTAGTTTCGTAGCTCTACGTTAAGCCTTCTCTAATTTAATAACGTCTTTTCTAAGATATGGCGACCAGAATTGAACGGAATTCTCGAGATGCGGTCTAAAAAATGCATTGTATAACTTGAGCATACTGTGTGGGGTTTTGTACGAGATGCTGCGATAAATCATACATATCATTTTGTTGCCTTTATTGGCAGCATCGTTACATTGCTTGCTACTTTTCAAGTCGTTACTAATGATGACACCAAAATCTGTTTCTTCGATGACAGGGTGCGTTGCTTTCTGGAAATGAAATATTCGTGCTTGAGTTTATGAGGATTTATGTGCATAACTTAACATATGTTTACATTAAATTTCATGCGCCACTTATCTGATCAATCAACAATTTTGTTCAAGTCTAGTTGGATTTGCTGGCACTCAAGTTCAGTTTGCCCTTTTCCTCTTAGCTTAGTATCGTCTGCAAACTTGCTAATGTTTGAGATTACGTTACCATCGAGAACGGTACTATGAGAACTGGGCCTAACACGGATCCTTGAGGCACTCCGCTTTTAACATTATCCCAGAGGAGAAAGCTCCGTTAAGTACAACTCGCTGCCGTTTGTCCTTTGTCTTGGTGTGCCGACAGGAAGAGTAATGAAGGAAAGAGGGGACACCAATTGGCTTATTGAATTGATAATGACGTAAACAAACGGGAGTCAAATGTAAAAGTGGCAAAGGAACACTGCATCCCATCACGGATATGATGAAATATGAATGATCATCATAACGAAGGGACATTGAAATACCTTGAGGGTAAATATTCCTTAACCTCTGGTTAAATGGGCTAAAAAAAATCTCAATAGAGAAGCCATATGTTGACGGTTTTCAAAAATACATCCAGCTTCTGACTTATCGTGTGTTACCATCCTAGAATAAAATCAAAGGCCGAATGTAAGAAAAATATTCTGTCGTGTGTTGAGGACTCCTTTGTGTCAAGCAGAATCTAACAGGTTTTGGAGCAGAGAAGCTGGGCGTCCTAATACTAGTCTGTTGTCGCGTGAGTACCTTTTGTCAGTCGATGTTGAGCTTCCGGGATCCTCTTATGTGTACTAATACTTGAATACTATATGTTCAAAAAGTCAACACTATCACTTTTGTCCGGGATGTTAATGGGATACAGACAAGAACAACGGCTTGACAATTCAGTGATATTTGTACTCCGCATTAGGCACAATTCTGCATGAAGAAACATTTTCCAAATGAAGATACAAACGCAAGTCGGAATCCTCACGAAGAGGGCTGGCCGAAGGCAAGACGCGCCTCACAATCCTCAAACACTTATTTAAACTTAGCCCATTAGAGTTAGAGGGCCTGGCCAGGTCTCCGTAATTAACTGTGAGTGTGGTCAGAGATCAGTCTGAGTTGAAGGACCCAACAGCTTTGACCGATTTGATGCTTCCACAAGTTCACACCAGCGTATCACAGCCGCGTTAAAATACTCCATTCACATTCATTCCCACTCACGCCTATCCATTGATATCTGTCCATCCTAAAGCTTGCTTCGCGCCATATGTTCACCCGAAGTCTGGTCATCCTCTATGTCAACGCCCACTCACCTTCGCGTTCATCATCATTTTTCACCAAACTCCCACCATCCTTCCTCACCATGTGTTCGAACCACCACAATACACGTGAATCTATTCTGTCCTCCAGCTTTCTCACAATCCCCGTTCCAATTTGACCGACGTCATCATTGATCCTATCCTTCTTTCAAACATTTTCTCAAACATTTTATCGTGAAAATATCCAACCTTGTTGTCTCATCCGGGTGAGACCGGATGAGACAACAAGGTTGGATTCAGCCCCGTAGAGTACAGTTGTGACATCTATAACCTTTCATACATTCCTTTCTTTCCTTCCCGACGCAATGTCCTACAGCTTATAACACTTCCCAGTAAACACAACAGTTCACTCCCTTTCTTTACTCTAGGTTTTACCTCAGTTCCACTAGTCCAGTCTTCTTCAATATAGAGCCTAGGGGCTTAGAACACCGAACGGACACTGATTATGCTGGCACCGCCATTCGACACACATTGACTCGCAGCTTCCTCCTCTCACGCGCTCAACCAAACTCCGACACCAGCCTACACAACTTCTTGTCCAAATCTACCCCCAGTGCCGTATCATTCGCAACAACAACTAAATCAACTGCCAGCTTTGCCCATTTGTTCCCTACAACTATGAACCTCAACCCAAAACACTCGCGTTCACCTCCCTGACCACTCCATAAATGTAGACTGTGAACAGCCAGGGAGACATAACGCAGCCTAGCCTTATTGTCCATTTCACATGGAAACAAGCACTCACTTCGTTCCCCACTCTGACGCAAGCTCTGCTGACAGCATAGAAACTTTTTCCTCCTCATAACAAATTTCTGTGCACTCCATACAAACGTCATACAGACCACAACGACTCCCTATCGATCTTATCGGATGCCTTTACAGATCCCTGAAAGTCCAGGGCTCGTCGTTTCCCTTCGCAAGGAACCACTTCTCACAGACGTGTCTCACTTCAAAACTCTGATCTGTACACCCTATACCCCTCCTAAAGCTACACTGTTCCTCGCAAAGAGTACTATTCCTCTTTATTATTACTCTCCGTACAGCTTACCTACCACAAACAACAATCTAATATATTTTTAGTGACTGCATTCATTCATATCGTCTTCACCCCAATAAAGCGGAGCAATGCAAGCAGGCTGCGCCCTTTTGATCGGCACCACACCAGACACAAAACACAGATTAGTGGCCTCACCAACCATTCTATCATTCGGCTACTGATACTTCAGCCCTCTTCAGACACGAGTCGCAACACCACCCGATCCAAGGGCATTCCAAGCTCTCATGATCATTATCGTGCTTCTGTATCACTTCCTTGTAATGCCCGCAGTGATTCTTGCTCTCACAACCGGCACCCGAGCACCACCACCCACAGCAGGAATGTTAGCTTCACAAACATTCTCATCATTCAACGACTTTTCAAAAAAATTCAGCCGACCTCGGCGTACATCTCCATTCTCCATCAGTGACCGCCTGTTTACATCAATCCCCACTGTCTCCATTCCCAGCTTCCCCTTTCTCACTCATCATCTCTTACCAGACTGCTTCTTGTTCTCTACAAAAGTATCGCTTCACCTCTTATCTCTTTTCTTTATAGTTGTCATAGGACACCACCGACCTCGCCTGCACCACTCTTCATAAACATTCCTCTTCTGCACCACCGCTATTTCAACCTTGAATTCGGTCAAAGAATCTGGAGAAAGTCCTTGTATACTGTAACTAGATACTGTTTCTAGATACTGTATCTAGATACCTTATTTAGATACTGTATCTAGATACTGGATCTTGATACTGTATCATCATGTTTCTCGAAATTGTATCTAGAAACTTTAGCTGGCCCACCATTGGGCTTACTACACGTGGAGAGTCAACTAGCAAATAGCACCACAACACAACAGAAGTCACCAACATTAAGAGTTCTCCTCATTCCTGACCCTCAACACCATTTGAAGAAGGCACTGCTTACAAAGTCATCCATCCATGGCCCATATTCCAAACGGGGTATCCACGGAGACTTTTCATTGTGCAACTTCAGAACAAAAACACTTGAGGTACTTTTATTCAATTTACGGCCCGACGGCATCAGTTGTGCTGCTTTCTTGATAGCAAACTGTGACCAAAGGCTCATTAGCACATTCCTGGATGCTCATTCTAAGAAATGACTCGCTATCATGAGTATATTCATCGAGGATCGCTTCAGCAAGCCAGGCATCGATTTAATTAATTTTTTCGCGGATAAGATGGAGTGTGGCCACATAAGGAGGAAGCGGAAAGCATATAATTAATAAATGAATTATTGAAGACTCATCAAAGAGATTAGAAACTTTTACTTACATTGTGATGGATTGGGTACTGATTTAATCCTACCCTTGTTTACCTTTGTCTTCTTGTAAAATGTTGTTGAAATTAAGCTGTTGGAAAACATAGCCCTTCATCTGCTTAAATTCAAGAGTACGTTGATGTTGTTAAGAGGCACACGCAAATGCACCGGACCTCAAGACAGTCACCATAAAAACACTTATCTTCTTTAAAGAGTAGTATTTGTTTTGACAAGGATCTCCTTGACATGGGCGAGACCTTCCATTAACAGAGCGAAGTGGGTAAGTTGATCCCCTGCTGGAGCAAAGGAAACGCTCTACTGCCCGTCACCACCGCTTGATGGCACATGTGTTGCCTCATCTTTTTGCTCCTGTTGTGTGTTTTATTGTTTATGACAGCTGACGTTCATTTTTGTGCGTGTTTTACGCCTCTGCTCGAGTCACCGGCTTGAAGAACATCCACGCTTTGAACACCTAATCACTTTAGAGACTCATTTGTATACACAAGGTGCCGTCTGAAGGAAAGAGTTAGGGAGACGTATAAGAAGAGTCGGAGAAGGAGGCTGTAATGCTATACGCCTCGACAGCAGGAATCCATTTCTCAGGAGCTCATGACAGGAGCATGTCTAAGAAAAATAACAGCGCCTCGACTCTAGAGCTTGGGGAATAAAAAGAACAAGGAGCTGCCGCCCTAACACGACATTAAGGCCTGACACTAATGCCTGACACTAATTTGTACCACGAGATGTGTTGATGTGACACTAATTGACCAAAGAAGTGTGGCACCTTCGGAATTAATCAGAGCAAAGTAATTTATAGTGGGTAGGTGGCAGGCCCCGTCTCTATCACTGCAGGCTGACTAGCGTGGACGTGAGAATAGACGAATGAACACAGAAACCGTATAGGTGCTGTGACAATAATACGGTCTTAGTAATGATATGGTAGCAGTGAGAGGGCAGTATGGGTCAAGATTTATTGACTATGGAGTTCAGTTTATAAATCATGGTATGGGTTACTTAAAGTAACAACCTGGATGTTAGAATGAGGACACCTGGCGATGGCAGTCCCGGGTAGCGACATGCTAATCCCACATTGACCCGCGTCTAACATTGTTCATACCATATTGACCCGCGTCTAACATTGTTCATACCATATTGACCCGCGTCTAACATTGCTTATTCCACATTGACCCGCGTCTAGCATTGTTCATACCATATTGACCCGCGTCTAACATTGTTCATACCATATTGACCCGCGTCTAACATTGTTTATTCCACATTAACCCGCGTCTAACATTGTTCATACCATATTGACCCGCGTCTTACATTATTTATCCCACATTGACTCGCGTCTAACATTGTTTATTCAACAAGATATCAATTATGATATGCCAATTACTATTGCTCCTTTAATTACGATTGCTCCTCTAATTGATATTGCTCTTCCAATTACTATTGCTCCTCTAATTACTATTGCACCTCTAATTACTATTGTTTCTCTTATTAATATTGCTCCTCTAATTACTAATGCTCCTCTAATTACTATTACTCCTCTAATTACTATTGCTCCTCTAATTACTATTGCTCTTCTAATTACTATTGCTCCTGTAATTAATATTGCTCCTCTAATTACTATTGCTCCTCTAATTACTATTGCTCCTCTAATTACTATTGCTCCTCTAATTACTATTGCTCCTTTAATTACTATTGCTCCTCCAATTACTATTGCTTTTCTAATTACTATTGCTCCTCCAATTTTTTTAGCTAATCGTGCATGCTCTAATTCGTCTGTTAAACTTCTTTCATTTATTATCAACCCATTGTCCCATAACATCATTAACCCCTTGACAACACTCTAGCACTGACAACTTTAGCTTTCACCATATCCTTTGACGCATGTATCATATTTATATCACTCCCAAAACACCTCCAGCTTTCTCTGGCTTCTCGAACATCCACTAGCTCCTCTGACAACCTTGAGCTTCTCTGACAACCTTTAGCTTCTCTTACATTCTTTTAGACGTGTATCATACTTCAATACTCTCATGCACCTCCAGCTTCCTCTGGCTTCTCTAACATCCACTGGCTCCTCTGACCACCTTTAGCTTCTTTAACATCCTCCTACTCATGTATCATACTTCAATTGCTCTCAAGCACCCCCAACTTCCCCTTACTAACCTTCACTAGCCTTCACTCTAACCTTCACTATCCATTCTAAAACCCCAAAGCTTTTCAAACATTATCTAGCTCTTCTAACACACACTAGCTCATCTAACTATCTCTAGTTCATCAAACACTTACTAGCTCTTCTAACCTGCCGTAGCGTTCCTAACACCCTCTAACAGCCTCTACGCTCCCTAACAAGCTGTATATCCGAGTGTTATCTGCCCGCCAATCATTAACAGGAAGGCAGACCTCAACATCAAAGGCCGCCGCCCAGCAGCTGCCACAGAGGCGAGCAGGCATCCTACATGGAAGGGAGAGCGACATTGACACGTCACTGAACCAGGTGACACTAGTGCCACTAGATACACCACTGCTACTAGTGCCACTAGCTACACTATTGACACTAGTGACAGTGGTAACACTATTGACGGAACAGGGTGACACTAGTGCCACTAGATACATTACTGACACTAGCGACAGTGGTAACACTATTGACGGAACAGGGTGACACTAGTGCCACTAGATACACTACTGCCACTAGTGCCACTAGATACACCTCTGACACTAGTGACAGTGGTAACACTGGTGAATATAATGACCACGGTGACGCTGCACAGTCTCTATGCAGTAGGGAAACTGTTAGGAGTGTTGTGACAATAAAAAACTTTTTGACAAGAAATTTCTGTCACTATCGAGACAGTGACATTGACATCCGAATACGGATTACCGAGGCTTAGAGGCCATTGCGAGCACCAACAGTGACCACCAACAGTGACCACCATCAGTGACCACCATCAGTGACCACCATCAGTGGCCACCATCAGTGACCAAACTACAACGACGAAGACACACACTGCAGGTTCAATTACCAGAAAATGACCGGTTCTTTAGTACAAAATTTATAACATAAAAATCTCACCATTCTACTCAAGGCTTCAGTATATTTGCATGAGACGCTGCAAATCAGACATGAGGTACTACTCACGAGACACGTGAGACACTGACTAATGAAGCAATCCGAACTCACTCATAAGACACACAAGACACTGCTCATCAACACACTATATCCGTTCATGAGAGGCTATTATAGAGACAGCACTAATTGGACGTCTCTCACGTGATACTGCTCATTAGGCACCACTCACGAGACAAAGCTCATGAGACGCATGAGACACTCCATGGGACGCATGAGACACTCATCTCATGGCCGGTCATAAAGAAGCCGTATAAGTGGACTCATAAAGAAGCCGTATAAGTGGACTCATAAAGAAACCGTATAAGTGGACTCATAAAGAAGCCGTATAAGTGGACTCATAATGATCCCTTATCATTTGGCATTTCCTCGAGCCTCCCTGACGGGCCCTGAAGGATACGACCCTCGTATCCCTCAGCTGCGGCTCACAATGGGACGAGCCCTGCACGGCATCACAGGAGTTACTAAGAGACGAGCCCTGTACGGCATCACAGGAGTCACTAAGAGACAAGCCCTGCACGTCATCACAGGAGTCACTCAGAGACGAGCCCTGCACGGCATCACAGGAGTCACTCAGAGGCGAGCCCTACACGGCATCACAGGAGTCACTAAGAGAAGAGCCCTGCACGGCATCACAGGAGTCACAAAGAGACGAGCCCTGCACGGCATCACAGGAGTCACTCAGAGGCGAGCCCTGCACGTCATCACAGGAGTCACTAAGAGACGAGCCCTGCACGGCATCACAGAAGTCACTAAGAGACGAGTCGTGCACTGCATCGAAGGGTTGCACCTCCTC